>CAEFZY010034474.1:0-11471 GCA_903066815.1 Brachyrhaphis roseni
TCATAGGTTAGTATGACATCAAAACAAGAAAAATTTAGTCATAGGTTAGTATGACGTCAAAACTAGAAAAATTTTGTCATAATTTAGCAAGATGTCAAAAACATGAAAAATTTAGTCATAGGTATGACGTCAAAAATATGAAAAATTGAGTCATAGGTTAGTATGACGTCGAAAATATGAAAAATTTAGTCATAGGTTAGTATGACATCAAAACTAGAAAAATTTAGTCATAGGTTAGTATGACGTCAAAACTAGAAAAATTTAGTCATAGGTTAGTATGACGTCGAAAATATGACAAATTTAGTCAGGTTACTGTGATGTCAAAAATATGAAAAATTTAGTCATAGGTTATTAGTATGACGTCAAAACTAGAAAAGTTTAGTCATAGGTTAGTATGACGTCGAAAATATGAAAAATTTAGTCATAGGTTAGTATGATGTCAAAACTAGAAAAATTTAGTCATAATTTAGCAAGATGTCAAAAATATTAAAAATTTAGTCATAGTAACCTATGACTAAATAGGTTACTATTTAGTAACCTATTTAGGTTACTGAATAGGTTAATTTTTAAAAATGTTTTAAAAATGTTTTAAAAATTAAAATTTTTTTTAATGTTTTTAATCGAAAACATTAAAAATTTAGTTATCGGGTTAGTATGACGTCGAAAATATGAAAAATTTTGTCATTGGTAAGTATGACGTCAAAACTAGAAAAATTTAGTTATTGGTAAGTATGACGTCAAAACTAGAAAAATTTTGTCATAGGTTAGTATGACGTTGAAAACATAAAAAATTTAGTCAGGTTACTATGATGTCAAAAATATGAAAAATTTAGCCATAGTTTAGGAAGACATCGAAAACATGAAAAATTGAGTCATAGAACGTATGACGTCAAAAACATGAAAAATTTAGTATGGCGTCGAAAATATGAAAAATTTAGTCATAGGTTAGTATGATGTCAAAAACATGAAAAATTTAATCATAGGTTAGTATGACGTCAAAAACATGAAAAATTTTGTCATAATTTAGCAAGATGTCGAAAATATGAAAAATTTAGTCAGGTTACTATGACATCAAAACTAGAAAAATTTTGTCATCGGTAAGTATGATGTCGAAAACATTAAAAATTTAGTCATCGGTTAGTATGACGTCAAAACTATAAAAATTGAGTCATACTAATTAGTATGATGTCAAAACTAGAAAAATTTAGTCATCTGTTAGTATGATGTTGAAAACAGTTTTTTCCTGCAAGGCTGCAGTGCTACCAACTGCGCCACTGTGGAGCCAGTATGGCGTCAAACTGTTAAAATGGTGAGCAGAAAAACATTGCAGTGTATCTTTGGGTCTCTAGAATGTTTAGATACTCATTGTTTATTAACTATCAGACAGATTGTCTTTCGTTTCTCACATTTAACGATGATTGCTTCATTCTACACAGCCTTTTTGTGTTTCAGCTTCAGTAACTTTAAATTATAAAACAGCAGAACTTTTTCTTCAGACTGATAAAATGAGACAACACGGATATCTGCAACATTTTAATTGAACACACATTAAAATTCTGTGACAGTTTCAGGTCAAACTGTAAGTGACACAATGCACAAGAAAAATTGGCACCAACGACGTACGAGTTTTGACTGGACACACTAAGCAAGAGAAAGAACCGTGAAATGTTCAGAGTTCCCAGATAGTCCTCTGAGAATCAAGATTTACATTTACAACCGTAGAAAAAAAGCCTAGAGCAATAGTTTCACAAGAAGTTCTGAGCAATAACAAGCAGTTAATCAGCAGTTTTATGTACAGTTCATCTGATATCTAACAGTGAAATGGAGCCATAAGCAGACTGAGGTGACTGAGGAACCACAAGGCCACAACACCAAGCTGCTCAACAGAAACTGTGCTTTTCTTTACTCCCACATTCACTAAAAGCTGTGTACAAAAACACACGATGTCCTCAAAATGCTCCACTCTCTGTTTTATTCCCACCAAAATAAAAGCTCCACATGTAATCAAGTTCAGTCTGAACTTGTAACCAAACAGCTTTCAAAATCTAAATACCAACACAAAGCTAACATTACAGCATCAACACTGGTGCATTAGAAATATGTGGAACTCCAGCAAGTTATCAGCATGAAAATATAAAAATGAAAAACTCTTGATTCTTTAAATAAAACATTTTCATTAATAATGAAATACAGTTCTATTTTTACCAAGATCATTTTTTAAAAATAAAATCAGAAACAATGAAAAATGTTACTTTTGATAGAACAGATACCAGAAGAAAAAGATTTTAAAATAAGGCCATGAAAACCAAAACTCTTAGTTTCTGAAGCTGAAAACTGCAATGATGAGAGAAGCTGAGCTTTTATTTTGACGACACCGTGCACTTCCTGAATGCAGAGTAATAGTTTGGGTTCGGCGAGATCGCCTCTGTTCAGGAGACATTCTCTAAAGTCATGGAGCAGAGATCCAGAGTGATTCCAACCTTCAAGTCATAAAATCAGAACAAGGATGAAAAACCAAAACTTGATATGAAAAAACAGCAAACGCTTCACAGAACGGCCACCAGGGGGCGCCAAACATTCCTGAATTTTACTTACCAAGTCTTTATAACTCCAAAAATAATTTAGTTTTTCTATATTCAGAGTTTAAAAATATGTTTCTCCAGTATGTTCTGTGAATTAAAATAAATTTGATCATTCCAGATTTACAGATACAATGAGTAACATTTACTGCCACCTAGTGTTAAAGACGAGAACAACATGATTAGCTTTGATCCCAGAGACGTTTTCATCAAACTGACTGGTTTCATCTTTACCGCCTTAAGCTTCCTGGTTTAAGGCGGTAAAGAGGTTTTAGGTCTTTAAACCTAAAACGAAATGTTTAATATTGTTAAACATTTTGACTTTAAACTTGAATTTTAGATTTAGAGAAAATAAACATCTGGGATTATTTAATCCAGACGCACCAATGATGAGCTACTTAGAGTTAAATAGATTTTTGGAGCATTGAGTTTAATCTCTTAATCTGCCTGAAGGTGACTGGATTTATTCTGGCGGATTGTTTCTGTCCAGGGGAGCTGCAGGGTCAAAGGTCAGGCAGAAAGAAGGAGGAGGTTCAGCCAGCAGCTGTCTCCAGACCGGATCTGCTGCCTGGAATTTCCCAGAATTCCCTCTTCCTGAAGCCCATGTGCTCCGGTTCTGATGAAACGTCGCTGCCGGTGCTGAAGCTCTTCTTCAGTTTGAAGCAAAGCGACGGAAACGCAGCGATTGCTCCGAGGGTTCGTTCTTCCCTTCGCCTCAGTGCAAAGTTAAACGGTGGCATTCCCAGTCCTCCCAGTCCTGTAAACAACCTGGCCGTTCTCTTCCTGTGTTGGGGGTTCTGCTGGTTCTGCAGCTCTGGGATCAGTTCTAATGGCAGTGTCCAATCAGCGTCCTGCTAACCGCCAGCGCTGACTGAGGCAGAAACTAAATGTGAGAAAGCAAAGGAAGTCGATGCGCAGGCTTCCAGCAAATCCTGAGATAAAAAAAAACGACATCAGATGGAAAACTGCTGACTCAGACCCCCAGAGGTCAGAGGTCAGAGGTCCTGCATCATGGCGGGTTGCTGGAAACAACCTGAATGGTTCTGGTTCTGGTCAGTCAGTGAAAGTTCCTTAAGGCAGAACTCCATCAAACGCCGGGACACCGAGTCAAATAAAAGCCGGGGTCAAAGGTCACTCTGTCATGTTCTGGTTCTGATGATGAAGCGGGTCATCTTCTACAGAGAATAGATGCCTGAAGCGCCATCACCACTGTCGCCGCCTGCAAGACAACAAGCAGTGCAGAGGAGAACCTGGTCAGCACACCAGTGCTCCCAGTTAGCATCCTAATGGATCTACTGGGAACGCTCAGGATCTGACATTCAGATGGAAAAATCCAGGAAAATTTCAGAATTCAATCAACTAGTCAGTATCCAAACCACACAACTAAAGAAAACAGAAACCAACCATTTTACCAATTATTCAATCAACTAACCTGTAACCCAACTGAATAAATTATAAACTTCCTAGACCAGTGGACTTTACTGGTTCTGATGGCTCAGAACCAGCTGCAGGAACTGGTTCTGAGCTCAGCTGGTCTGAGCCCAGTTCTGAATCAGCTGGTACCTGTACCAGCCGAAGGTTTCCTGGACTTGGACTCACATCTCATTATGTCTTGCTGGAGTTCTCGTAGATGACATCAGATGTGATGGACTGCTGCTTCTTCTTCTGCCACATCAGGAGGACGCACTGATGGATGAAGACATACTGCTCCTGCACACACACACACACACACACCCCAACACACGCACACACACACACACGGTCTGTATTGTGGCAGAGGGTGTGTGTGTGTGTGTGTGTTGGGTGCTGAAGCCCGGACTCGTCCTGACCTCGGTCTGGACCATGGACAGCCGGTGGGACCTCATGTCCGACACCATGCCCAGGATGTCCACGAACTCGTGTTCCCGGATGTGCTGCATCAGGCGGTCCAGAGCCATGAAGGTTCCGGTTCTGCCCACGCCGGCGCTGGAAAGAAACATCTGGGTTCTAACGGGTTGCCAGCAGAACCAACGACCTCCAGCTCTAAACATTTCTTGGTTTCTAATATGCCTGGTTCTGCAAGGTCACCTGACTGATTATATGATACCAGAACCAGAACCGGACCTTCCGAAACCAGCTAGTGACCGACCTGCAGTGGACGATGATGGGGTCTTTGGTCCTGTTGGCCTGCTGCCGGACGATGTGGACGAACTGCAGGATGCTCTCGATGGCGTTGACCGTGGGAACGCCGTGATCCGGCCACGAGGTGTAGTTCAGGTGGAGGACGTCCAGGGTCTCGTCCGCCTGCAGGGGGCAGCAGAGAGTCATGGCAGTTCTGATCGGACCTTTAAAGCCACATCCTGCAGGAGAAGAAGACTCACGTATCCAAGTCGAAACTTCCTGATGATCCACTCAGGAGAACCTTCCTCAGAAAGCATCTCCACACTGATGTCGCCGTACATGACCGGCTCGTCTGTGAACGGCCAGTAGTGGTCGCACTTCACCTGGAAAAAGCAAAACATGAGCTGGGAGGAGCAGGAAATGTAGATACAACCACCAGCCAGCAGGGGGCAGACTCGAGCCTGTATTTGACTGTAGATCTAAGACATACTGGTAGGAACAGCACCACCTAGTGATTACCAGAAGTGTTTCTAATAAACAGGACTATTATACGATGTGAATTTGAACCAGAACCGGACCAGCCGCTTACCCTGCGGCGCTCGTTGCATTGCGTCAGCATGACGATGATGGGCGACTTCTGCTGCAGAACCATCTTCCAGAAATCGTTGCGTGTCTCCGGCAGTGGCCCCTGGGTGGCGATGTACTCCTTGGAATGTCGGTATCCCTGAAACAGAAACGGGATCAGAGGAACTGGAACAGAATCAGGAGCAGAACAGTCAGCTCAGATATTTAATACTCAGAATGTCAGAAAAGCCAAACTGCTCTTAGATCCAGACGGTTTCAGAACCAGGACAGTTTCCTTGATGACTGAATCAGAATCCAACATCAGTTTCAGATTTTTGTCATAATCAGAAACTTCAGCTGTTATTTCAAACCAGCTGAGAGAATTATTTCTCTTACTTCCTGTTTCTATCTACAGTACAAAACAACTTCTGCTTTTGTTTTATGACTTGGCTCCTAAACAAACATAACACCAATAAATCTGCCTATTACACCTTTATGACATCCGCAGAATAAAGACTTCCTGTCTAAACAGAAAGAACAGAATTTAAACTTTCTGATGGCCTAAAAAGCCATAAATGGGCTTTATGGACCAGTTCTCTGGGATTCCTGGTCCGGTCGGAACCATATGGACCCTTCAGGACTTCAGAGACCTGCTGATCCAGTGTTACCAGAAACAGAACCAGGTAAGGCAGCATTTAGCTTCTCTGTTCCTCAGCTCTGGAACCTGAACCTGAGATCATCAGAACCTGCTGGTTCCTGTAAATCAGAACTGGACTGTTTGTTGTTTTCTGGATCAGTCCGGTATCGTCACTGCTCCACCTGTACTCCTCTCATTAACGGCTCAGTTTTAACAGTACAGTTCGCTTGGAAGGTCTAAACATCAGTTCTGATTCTGCCCAAGTTTTGGCTCGGGTTCTGGTTTCTTTACCAGAGTCAGAGCTGTTTCCAAGCAGATGATCCTGAGATAATAAACATGTTTCAGAGCTACATACTTCCTCCAAGGTTTCACTCTGGGAGACCTCACAGGAGCCTTCAGGTCATGTGATCAGGTCCTGCTAGCTGAGCAGCATGCTAGCCTGGAAGCTAAAGAGGGGCGGAGCCTCCAGGCTGTCTTCCCTCTGAACTCGTATTTTCCTTTTTCTGCTTTATTGGTTACTTTTATAAGAAGCTCTTTGTGATATTCTGTGCATCAGATGAAGCTTTCTCTTCCAATCTAGATGAACCATCAGCTCCCCCTGGTGGCCAGCTGTGGAGGTGCATTCCTCATTAAATATGAAGGTTTCTGCATTTGGGCCAGGGCGACCGAGCCATGGGTGTTCTGGAACTTCTTGACGGGTCGTGCGAGAGGAAGCGGAGCCGGCGGATACTCACAGGAATGTAGTTGGCGTTGATGTAGTCGGCACCTTCGTCGTTGTGCATGGAGACCAGCTTGACCCGACTGAAGTCATCTGAGAGAGGAGGGCGGTTAGTCAGGAGATGAACTACAGACGCTGTCAGACTTCAGCAAAACCCGGTCTGGATCTGGAACCGGGTTCAGACCGGGTCCGGACTCACAGGGCAGGATGTTGGTGTATCGGTTCTTGGGTCTGTTGACCGGCAGGTCGGCGGCATCGTGGGTCAGATCCAGGCCGACGCTCTTCAGCTCCTGAAAAACATCCAGAGCAGATTTCAGTTCTGATGGAGAACCGGCCTGTTTCTAAACCCATCCGGGTCCGCAGCCCGGCGGTTCCCCTGGAGGACAGGATGTCTCCAAGTCGTACCTCGAACTGCAGGGAGAACTTGTAGGCGGAGTCTTTGCTCATGTCCTTGAAGTAGGCCTCGAAGTCGTCCAGCTGCACCGGGCTGCAAACACAAACCAAGTCAGACGGTTCTGAGAAGTTCTGACCTCCGGTCCAAATTGCAACCTTGGAACGCTCAGAGGAAGTCAGTAATCCTAATCTAATCCTCATCCTGACGGTTCTTGCTGGAGCTCAGGGTTCAGAGTCTGGCTCCACCGGGTCCAAAACCCAGCTTCCTCTTCCCAAACCAGAACCTCCCAACAGAACCATAATGACCCAAAGGTGCATCTCAATGACTGCAGCATCAGTTGAGTTGAGCGGCGCCGCTCAGACCACCAAACATCAGAACGGCTGACAGCCAATGAAAACCCAGATCAGGATCAGAACAGTCAAGGGGTTCTAATCCAGAATATTCTGTTAGGGTTCTGTTCTGACTGGGATGAAGCAGTCTGGGCTTCCAGAACCACAGCAGAAAAATGTTCTGCTGCCTCCTGAGAACCAACAGAACCAGCAGGTCCCAGAAACAGGATTTTCCTGTCTGACTCCTGATTGGTCAGGACGTCTTCAGCTGTCCAATGGGGTGTGGTCTCCGCTGAGGACACGCCCTCCTGCCTCAGAGAGGATCCGAGCCCACAGCATGATACCACCTCCACCACCAGGTGGTGAAGGACGAAGGTTCTGGTGCAGAACCGTCAGAGCGGATCGGTCCAGCTGCTGGTTCCGGATGTTCTTCTGCTCTCCAGAAGGAGGAACGTCAGACTGGATCAACTTCCTGTTTTTGTTTCCAAACTGGAGATCGACAGAACCTCTCCGACCCGTCATGGTGCAGATTCTGGACCCGATCCGGATTAAGAACACTTTCCTGTTTCTGAGATCAGTCTGGGATGAAGGAGTGACGGATTATCTCCCAGATTAGATGGGATGAGTGAAGGATGGATGGGTGAAGGTTAAAGGTCAGGGTGGAGCTGATGGCTGAAGCTGGACAAACAATCAGAGTCTGAAGCTTCAGGACTCGGTTACCTGGTTAGCTTCCGTTTCTTTAAAGCCGTTTTGCTCCTAAAAACACAAAGAGCGTGAAATCCAAACATCATCATCATCATCATCACCAGCAGCTCAGGACCATCTGTGCAGCAGCACCGCCCCCTGCTGGCGCTTCACAGTCACTAACTACTGTCAGTATTTTGGTTCTTCATAAAGTTTACTCCGCTTCAGCTGAAGCTCAGAGGTTCATGTGGAACCAGAATTTACTGGACTTTCATCATCAGAACATTAGAGTCCAGTGAGGCGGTTCTGATCCGTTACCATGGTTTCCTTTGTACTGTGGAAAACAGCAGCTGCACAGACGAGTCCTGTGGGTTATTGGAGGTTTAACACCGTATTTCCTCTAAATAAAATATTATTTTACTATTCCTGAAATCTTTTTATTATAACACAATATTTTCTTTAAATAAAAATATTCAATTACAAAATTTTAATAAATTTATAGTTAAGATGCTCTTATAATTTACTAATAATCTTAGAATAATAGAATATGATATTCTCCATTGATAATAACAAAAATCTCAGTATAAAATTTTTAAAGTTAATTTAAAACAATAAAAATTGTGAGAAATCTCACGTTTTTGTTTTTTCAGCGTTTGGAAAACTGTGGGATAATCCCCTCTATTAGAGGAAATACGGTAGAAACAAGCAGGAAGTCTGTGGCTGCAAGTTTCCATCTGTCTGCTTCTACTTCATAAAAAACTTTCATTTATACTAAAAAGTTGAATTTGGGAACAGATTTGTTTTTATTTGATTTTTAGAAACAGAAAATTAAATCTATACTTTCTAGATATATTTTGGTTCCTAAAAAAGTTTTACCATCACGGTAACAAGTCGGTTAAATGTTTCATCAGAACAAAAGATGAGAAAATAATTTCTTTCTCTAAGAAACTTTTTTTCAGCCACAGGCTTCCAGAAACCTTTCAGAGAAGAAGCCAAACATGAGATTAACACCGTGCAGACGGCCGGCCGAACCCGAACCCATTACCTGCCTGGTACCCGGCTCCATCAGGCTGGACTTTACTCTAAACTATTCATGCTTTTACTTTGAAATGCCTCTGAATTCACAGGAAACCAGGATCATGCACATCTACAGAGCCTGAGCTACTGAGCGACTGACGGCATGCGGCGAAGCAGAGTCAGCATCATGCTGCGGACGTCCACCGGGTCGGAGCGATCCGCCACAGATCAGCGCGATGCTAACACTTTCCAAAGGGAGGAATATAGACGCTGCAGTCTGGTGTGACTGAACATCCACAGAAATATCAGGATTTACATGATATTTTCAGAAGATTGAGAAATACTGAGAAAATGATCCAACAGGAACGCACCGGTTCACGTCATGAAGTCGTTTCTGCAGGTCTTAAAAAAGCCAAATTAAAGAAATAAAGCAGCAAATAATGATAAAACTTCAGGTTATTTGTCTGTCAAACTTTTCTATTGAAAAATCTGTTGAAAACGGTCAAAACATCCAAATCACCAATTTATAAAGTTACAATTATATAAAAAAGTTTGTTTTTATTTGTGAAAAACTGATCAGCAGAGAAAACTAAACTCCTGCCAGCTCAATGGTTTCCATGAAGCAAAAGCAAACATTAAAAACATCTGGATAAACGTGTTTGAGGGCCAAGAATGCGGCCCTGAGGAACACCATGGAGTTAATTTCCTCCGTTCAGAGATTTCTAGATGAGGTGTCAGGAAAACCCAGAGTTCCTGGTTCAGAAACCTGAGGGACTCCAAGAGTCTGGAAGAATGAACACACACCAGACTGATCTGTGCGTCTCTGAGTTCAAACTGTGACCGACGGACTGTGGCGGGTGAACATGCCCCCAAAGTGCAGCAGGCGCTTACTTACCACGGATTAATATAAAAAGCCAAAAGATAGTCAGTCCAAAGGCAGGATGGCAGGAGGGTAAGGAAGGCAAAGAGGCTTCTTCGCCTGAAGGTTCAAATAAACACAGACACAAAAAGAGAAAATAAAGAGAACAGACACCAGGGGGCGACAGAGAGGGGACAAAACATGGAGCTCCGTTAGTAAAGAGGCTTTAATTAGTGCAGAGTTAAAGCATCATGCTGCCACCACCGCTAACGGCCATGACATCACTGCCGGCTCCGGCCACAACACCCAGCCCGGCCAGCACCTCAGAACGCCGCATGGCGCCGTGACGGTTCTGATGAGCTCGTCATAAAGCAGCAGAGGCAGACTGGGAGTGGAACCGTCAACCAGAACCAGAAAACCCGAATCAGCATTATTGTGGAATAGTTCAAGTAAATGTTGGTCGGCTCTCTGGAATAGATCCGATGGGACCCATCCGGTCCTCGGCTGGTTCTGACTGAAATCACCTTCGTCCTCCTCTTCCTCACAGAAACACAGCTGCCCTTCACAATAAGAGCACGACACACTGATGAAATGTTTAGTGATGGGGTTCTGCCTTTACTGATCGTCTTTCAGCTCTTATATTAACCATCAGAACCAGAACCAGGACCTTCAGTCACAACGCCGACTCAGAGGCTTTTATTTTGAAAGGATGACTGATGGACTGCTCTCATTTCCGTTTTTAGGTATTTGGAAGAACAACTGGGTCTTAAGGCCACAGATTAGACCTGAGCCTTCATCTTCAACAAACAGCGTTTGTCACCTTCATCTTCATCTTAAAGGGCCACACACAACATTAAAGCTGCAGCTGCAAGTTCACATCCTAATCTGCCTCATCAATCTGTCCCTCCACTCGGCTGCTTCCTGTTGGGTGTGTGCAGCTGTAAAATAAGGAAATGATGCTGCGGCGGCCCGTCGCCAACGGCAACCCAACCACCTGCAGCAGCAACAGAAGAAGAAGAGTAGCGTACCAGTTGTAGGGAAGCTTCCCATCTCGCTCAAACGAGGCGAAGTTAACGAAGGTCTCAGCGCCGCAGTTCCTGCAACACGAAGCGAAGGGATCAGACAGGAAGTCACGGAAAAACAGGAAGTCAGCAGGAAGTGAAGAATAACGGAAAATCAGCCTCTATCTGCTCAATTCAAACCACTCACGTTATGCAACACAATTATTCTCACTTCATGTTATTTTTTCACTAAACAAGGAAGTTAAAAAATGACATGAAACAAAAGACAAAAAATAAAAACCCACACAGAAACTAATATAAAACATACCAAAAATAAAAGTATAACGACAAACAAAATCTTTACTGGCCCGAAGAGATTTAAAACTAAACCTGAGAAACAATGGAGGCTTAATACATCCCTGCTTAACGACAACGTATTCATCGCATTCATTACAGAGGAGCTCAAGATGTATCTAGAAACTAATACATCTACAAAAACAACACCCAGTGATGGCATAGTTACTTTGAAAAAGTAACTTTAATCAGATTACTGATTACTCCTTGAAAAAGTAACTTAGTTAGATTACTG
>CAEFZY010034478.1:0-58876 GCA_903066815.1 Brachyrhaphis roseni
GACACACTGAATGCTTTCTTCCCTTTTTCAGTTCGAACACGTGGAACATGCAGAAGAATAATGTCATTAGAGCGTAAAGAATGAGAACTAATAGATCTATGCAAGGGAGAGCTTAAATATGCTGGTGTTAGGCCAAGTAGAGACTATTACTGTCTGCCACAATGTGCTCCATATTTTTTTTATTCCAGTAGCATAATCTCAAGCTGAAACAATTTCAAAACCCAATTGAGGGGTGTGGTACACGCTGGACAAGACGTCACATCATTACAAGGCAACACAGGACTAAGACCTATTAATCCAGCAGTTATGTTTTTAAAACTGTGGGAGAAAACTTCTCCAGAGAGAATGCACCCAGGCATGGAGAGAACATGCAAACTCCATGCAGAAATCCTGTTGCCTTAAGGCAACAGTGCCAACCACTGTTCCACCATGCAACCTGCAGGATATCTAATAACATAAATGTCAATCAAGTGTGTGTGGCGAGTTTTGAACACTATAAATCAGGCTTCACAAATTTGCTCATATCTACATTCACAGCAATAATGAAATAGCCTGAAGCAGGTGGAACTCTGAGTAACAAAGACCCATCTTTGTTTTAACATACTGCACAATGAGGAGGATGGAGGTACAAAAAAAAATCTCCAGCTCAAAGTTGCAAACTGCAGCAAAGTGTCTATAAAAAACATTTATTTTTATCCACATTCCAACCGGTTGTTTGGGACGCATTCCAGGAAACCATCACAAACACAAACATGTAGAGTTTGCTAACTCAGCTGGATCTTTAGCTGGCAGATTTGCTTTGGTCAGATAAGACTAAAGTTGAATGTTTCCACAACAAAACACCACAGGTAGGTTTGGCATCAAACCAAGAATGAAAGCGTGTCATACTCAGTGTTGGCTCTGGTGGAGGATCTGTGATGCTCTGGGTCTGTTTCTCTTCCAGTAAAATGGGAATCTAGTATTTAATATCACAAATACAAGGTCTTTCAGAGGGATAACTATCTAAAAAAATTATCATATGAAAAAAAAATAAAGCATTAACCAGATACAAAAATCTACCTTCTTCATGACCATCCCAGTCCCTGCAACTAAATCCTACAAGCTTTCTGTAGTATTTAGGTTTTCTGTAGGGTGAGCAGAAGGGAAGAGAGCATAAAAGATGATCCATGGCTGGAGACATTGGGATTGGTCAAAGATTCCTCCCTCTGTATGCTTCATTTTGTGGAATATAAGAAAAAAACACTAAGTGTTGTCCTGTTCCGAGACATAGATTGTAGTGACAGCAATGACAGCAGGGGAGCCAATTAAGGATTTATTAAGCTTATTTTTTAACATACCCAGGTTTATTTTCAAGGATGTCCTCAATAAATTACACTGACACAATATCAGATGAATTTATTATTATAAGGGTTTATACACATTTTAACCAGACCTGACAGTAAGTGTGGAGGCTGCTTTGTGAGTATCATAAGTTTTATCTGTAAATTTGTACCTCCTGGGACTTCTTCCATGAAGATTTTGATGAAACCGTCCTGACTGATGGAGCCGAGATACTGGACAATATTCCTGTGTTTGAGCCTTTTATGTAGAGCTATTTCCTCATGGAGCGGCTGTGAGTACCTGAGTAACACAAATTCAGCAACACATGTTACATATTGGGTTTAGTCACGCAATCAGGAAGCATATTCATTTAGAGGGATTAGGTGCTCAAAATTTCTATCAAAGTTGGTCCTAAAAAAGATTTTTGATTCACTTCAACTTCTTTCTCTCATATTTGTATCAGAATAAACATTACAATGTCTTGAACATTTGAATATATTGTCACTTTGTGTCAGCAAAACAAGCTAATGGAAATAAAATGCTAAATGTATCAAGTGAATAAAGAAGAAAACAGATCTCCTACGTGCTGTCCTTTTCAGGAATCTCTTTGATGGCAATGCGGACTTGGTTGCTGAGGTCTCTACCAGCGTACACCACACCGTACGTTCCCTTCCCAAGAACCACTCTGTTGCCATTTTCATTGGTCTCGTAGATGAACTGAAACATCGAGAACCGAAAAGAAGCAGGATTGTGAGGAATTTCACAGGTATGGAATGAAAAAGGCAATTCAGAGAGTTTTTTGACTAAAATCTTTGTTTTAACTATAGCACACAAGCACAACATGTTTGGGAAAAGTCACACTGTGCGTTTTTCTTGGGAAACTGCTGCTGTTTATCTTGTTTCACTGCCAGGAAAGGCCTAAAATAGAGAGAACATTGCGTCAGAGGAAAGAAGTGCAGACAGTGACTGACCTCAAGTATCCCCTGCGTTACAAGTTGGGGGTCCTGGGTGGGGTTTTCAGCCTGGTGAAGCAAAGAGTTCACCAACTCGCAGAAACTAGTGAGAGAACATTAAACAAAATTGCAAATAAAGATATATCTTAATAAAATAGCTCTTATTTTTAGTTATTTTAGTCCTGATGTAAAAACCATGATCATAACCTCCTGTTTAAAAAAAAATATTTCAGTTAAGGAGTAAATAAACACTTTCACTTTTTAAGACTTTTTTTAAACACCATGTTAAATTTTTCTTCCACTTTGTAGTCATGTAATACTTTGCATTGGTCTGTCATATATAAATCCAATAAAATACATTACAGTTTGTTGGTTGCACAACAACTAGTGAAAAAGGACAAGGAGTCCAAGTGCATTACTAAAAACACTATGCAGAGGAATAAACAAATGGAAATAAATATCCATAGAGCACCTTTAAAGATTTGTTCTTGTTGAGGTTTTAGATTTTATTTGAGAGGTCTGTCAGAACACCTTGAAATCAACATTATGCTAGCATTTCCTCACGCTGTATTATAATGCAGTAATGTTCTATTGGATATGCTAATGTTGAAGATCCTGTCTTTTTTAACAAGCTTCAACTTCTAGCCAAGAGCAGTTGACTTCCTGTTGTCTACTTTTCACTTCTAGGAAGGAGTGCTTACTAAAATAAAGGGAAGGTTAAGGTTTTGGCTTCTATTTAAAATTGTTTTTAACCATTGTTACAATAACCTGCATACAAAACAAGTTTTTAAATAAAAACCATTTAATCTCCATTTTGTAATTTGGCAGCATTTTCATAAAAAAAATAAATAAAAAAGTGAATCCATATAAAAATAAGCCCCAAAGCATTTAAGAGCTTCCTTATCTAAAAATAACAATAGAAAAAGACTCTCAGTTTCATTCAAAGTTTTCTGGAAGTAGTTCAACTCAAAGCATTCCCAAGTTAACACGAGAATTAGTAAACACGGCGTTGTATTAAGGCCTTTTGAGAAGACACAAACATTTTTATCTCTAACTAAAACAAAATGTGTGCTCCTACATTCTACGGGAAGCAGGACTACATCTGAAGCAGGACTGAAAGGATCAGTGTTTTTAAGGAGGCACAAAGGAAACATGAGTCACCCAAACTGATTTCATCACAATCGCCTCCTCAGGCCACTGCCTGAACTCGGCGATACAAAACACCTCCTTACGATCCTCCTCCACGTTGTGCCGGTGGCTCTGTTCATTTGCGCAGCCAGTTGAGGCAGTTTGGCAGTAAGCGAGTCATTGTTTAGCTCAAATACACAAATTACTCACCCCTTACAGTGGATCTCTGACGGAAAACAGAGTTGGAAGTCATCAGAGTTGTAGTGCACATACAGGAAGCAGCTACGCTCATCAATCTTTGATGCACTTCAGGGAAAATAGATACGAACATATGTTCTTCATTTGTTAAATTCAAATGAAAAAAAAAAACGATTCTTCTCATATGTTATGAGACACTAATATAATCTGCTTTTGGGGTACTATCTAATCCCTGTTTGGAACAATGGGTAAAGTTAGTATTTTGTTGTTTCAGGCCAAGCAAAGGGAGAAGGGTGGGTATTGTCATGTTCAACTCCAGGTGAAATCACTCCACATCACACTGAAACCTAATAAAATCATTTACCAGTCCGGCAGCTCACTGCGATATTAGCTCAAAATGGCCGAAATTAGCACATAAGATAATGCTGGAGAGCACTGTGACACCGATCAGTAGCCACAGGGGAAATCAACAAATAAATAAGAAAGAGGTCAAGCCTGAAACCATATTGATGGAACAGAAATGTGAGGGCGAGCCAAAGTTTCCCCGGATAACCTCATGTTATGGGTTCCCCTGACAACAACACATCCAGCAAAGACGTGCAGCGCTCCTCCTTACCTCACTCCTCGGATTTTAGTTGCTGGGAAAGTCCACTGGTGTAACCCTTTCTGCAGAATCAATTATAAAAAGGGAAAATATGGGAGAAGAAAATAAGCTGGTTGGCTGATGCAACATGTTGCAAACCAGTTTTCATTTGCATGAAGGCATAAAAGGACGAAAAAGAGATCTGTGTGGAATATGTGGCATGAGAAAAGTCATATTTTCTCTCATGTATTTGCTCTATAAGCACACACCCATACACTGCACTAATGTCAACATTCACGCCAACATTAATCAGCTAAATAACTTCAGTAATAAAAGCAGCACTGCATATTCTATGTTGTATTCTGACATTTGAACAAACAGAAAGACATATGGAGAAGCTCCAACCTTCAAAGGTGTGACGTGTTTCAGTTGAACAGTGCGACTCTCGTCCTCTTCGCTCACACTCACAATAGATGGCTGGAAGACTTTACTGGGCTCCAGAATGAGCACCTGACACACAAATTGAACTTTGATATTTCACTACACTTTTGTAAACAAAGTTTTTAAATCATGTAGATTTCAATGAGACAATCGTTCAAATCATTCAACATCTTGTTCTCTCTAGAGATTCTTTGCTTTTCCTTTACTTTCACTAAGTGAGGTCATTGAAACTTTAAATGAGCTAATAATAAATAATTCAACTTCTTAATATTTTTTGCCCTTTTCTTATAAAATCCCAATTTAAAATTGATAAAAGTTTTGGTTTTCCACCTAAAACTATAGCATGACCCAATCTACTGCCAGGCTAAACTCTTCAAATTCAGTTTTGAAAACAAAATCTTCCTACTTTCATACCTTTTACTTATCAATAAATCACACATTTGTCTCAGCTGTGCTTTAAGGAATTTGAATTGCAAGCCTCAGACATAAGGGGATTTTTTTTATTGAGTTGGATGAGATTTTCATTCGTTAATATGCTAACAGTATGATTTTTTACTAACGGTAACACAAAAACCACTGTCGTTACAAGTAGCTACAACTAGCTTACACACTTTTCTCTTTGTAAAGACATGTAATCCTGTAGAATTTCAGTTCTACTGCATTTCTCTTGCATGTTCACTGCTGATTATTTAGGTCCAAAGCTACTTTCAGCAGACTGAATTGGCTGGATTGGGTTATCACAGCTTTCAGTGGTTTTCTGTTTTCTGGTTATACTATCTATCCCTCCCTTGCATCTACTGTAATTCTTCAGTGTGTTGTTTTGAAAATGTTTGCTCCTCTAATATTTCTGAGAATTAGTGGTCCTTAACAAGCATTTCCGCATCAGATGAGCTTTCTCCAACATATCATCTTACCGATTCACAGTGGATTTTTGGAGGAAATGCAATTTGTTTTAGGCTTATTTGATAAGAATAGGATCTGAAGAGACGTGGATGTTGGTTAAAATCCAGAGGGAATCAATTGTTTTCTATTTTAACTTTTCCAGACTGAAGGCCAGTTAAAACTTTAAGATAGAAGAATTTTTTTTTTTGCAACATAATCTTACATATAAATGTTTATGTAAACTAAGAAAATATCTTACATCAACAGTAAATGGTGTAATACGTTTTGGCACATCTGGAGTTAATATATTTACATCCCCCTTTGGTCAACATAACATCCATTCTGATTACGTTCAGTGTTAGAGTGATCTTTGTCCATCCCTTATTGCATAATCTCTAAACCATTAGAGTCCTGAGCTCTTTTCTCTTCAGCTATGTGATTTAGGTCTAGGAACTGACATGGCCAAAGAAAAATTTTGATTTTGTGAACCATTTCTATGCTTTTTTTAACCCTATATTCTGAATCACTGTCCTGATAAAAGATCAATTTTAGTTGTTTTTGATAAAGGCCATCCATTTTTTAATTGCTAAGTAATTTAGAGATGTTTTTCACAACACGTTACCTCATCATCCCCTCTCACACTCCTCACCGCACACCTCAGAAGATGTCCAATTTTTCTCCACCAATTTGTATTTTATTCCACACTGAATCCACTTAAAGTTTTTTTTAACAAAACATTTACGCTTGTTCTATTCTAGCCAAAGCATCCAGTTCTAGTTAAAGTCCCAGTATCGTCTATTCCTATAATGCTGGGGAAAAAAAATACAACTTTCCTTTTGTAAGTTACAGTTTTAGAAACTAAACAAAAAAGATGTAAGGAATATCTAAATTTAAAATCATTTATCTTGTTATCACATAAATTGTAAAAGATGTCATTAGATGTAGTGTCAAAAATGCATCTTAACATGCAGCTCTTTTAAATCTGAAAAAACTGTACTACAACAGTTTTTTAAATTGAAACAAATGTGTGATGCTCTGCTTTTGCAATAAAAGGTGTATAAAATGTTTTATAAAAGCTTTTTACACGTCTTTCTGAGGTATGCCAGTAAGTGTGAAGGTGTTTGTATTTCTTACGGGGCAGCGATTTGTCGAGACGGTGGGTTTACAGGATTGTAGGAGCAGCTCCATCCAGAAGTCCACCGTATCCTGTTTGGGAGACCGGACCTCAGGAGGCTTGGCAAATTGACCGTACAGGATGTACGTCTCCATAATGGATGCCAAATACCTAAAGAAAACGCACAACGATGATTAGTCCACATGGAATTACAATTTAAATATTCGCTTAATGCTTTTGAAACAAAAAAAACAGAACGAGTTCAAGAATTTCTGCTTAATTCTCACCAAACAGGAGCCTTGAGTCTGTAGAGCTTCTCAGAAGCTTCTATGACTTTCCTGAATTCTTTAGCGAGGATGTTTGCTCCGAGGTAGAATCCTACATCCCAGTATTCTGTCATCTTCTCCAAACTGCCCTTTCTGCCAAGCAGCGTGCTTATGGTAACACCTAAATGTTTTTAAGTAGAAACTTTAGGTCATTTATCATACTATATTTTCTGTAAAAAAAATACTGCAGAAATTCCTTAAAACAATCTTAAGAATGAGTAGATTTGCACCTATTTTGCGCAGTTCAATGGAGGTCTCAAATTCATGTCCAGCTGCCATCAGAAGGCAAACACTGTTGAGCCCCGAGTGGAAGGTTGGCTCTGCTTCGAAAGCTTTCCCATACCTAGGGATGAATGAAATATTTTTTATGAAGTCAAACTGGGAGTACATATTTTACTGGAAAACACTTAATAATTCAGACATTGAACTGCATCTAATTTGGATTTCTTACACATGGATCTCAAAAAGTTACTAATTTGATACATCAGATACACACCGAGTGAAATTTCAAGTGGATTTATTTTTGTTTTGATTTTGATGGGTTCATCAATATCCATGGATGAAAACCCCAAACTTGTTTTGTTTGAATTGCAAAACATTACAGAATTTTTTTTTTCTAGTATTTTTACAGAAACCCATCTTACTAATAAATATGACACTTGATACATAATTCAAATGGTGTAGTACGAAGAGTAATGCCCTAGTTATTAAAACATGTGTTTCCGCTTTTGTTTTTGGTTTCTGTTTTTTCTACAACAAGTTTTCCTTCTACCCATCACTGTAAACAGCCACCTTCTTGCCTATCATTATTTGTCCAGTATTACCAGTGACCTTTTGTGACCTATCTTCCTCCCTCAGAGGTGGCTAAAAACAGTCTTCTAGACAACTGTCAAGTCAGCAGTTCTCTTTGTGATTTAGCTGGCCTTAGCATAGCATTTTTTTTTCTTATAATATTAAATTTTAGTTTGAATACAATAATCTCATTTTCTCAATAACTGAATTTTGGGTTTTCATTAACTGTGAGCAACTTTCAGCAAAAGTAATAAAAACAAACACTTGAAATACATTACTTTCTCTTGTAGTGATTCTTTATATTAACCGAGTTTAATTTATTATGCTTATTTTAATATCCTGAGAAGCACCAGTATACGGCCAGATCCAAAAACACGCAAACTGGATGTACCAATAACAGGCCTGGTCTCTGCTGGATACGTCAGTGAAGCCCGAGCTCATGAACGTGTCTTTGTAGATCCGTCCGCACAGGCAGTAGACGTCTGATGCCACTTTATCCCCCGACTCCACAATGGGTAAGATTAATTTCAGAGCCTTTGCTCGATCACCGGGATGATTCCTCCTAACAACGGGATAAAGAGATTATATTTGCAGCCTGGCAGCTTTGACTAAGTCCTATAGAGGACTGAATGCAAACAAAACAAGCAAAAGCCATGTGCAAAGAATACAACCAAACACATGGCTGAAACCAGAGAGGAGGTGATTACAAATTTTTTATTATGTAGATTACACAAACAGGTGGGTACCTGTTCAGAGCAAAGATGTAATGAAACTTGATATTCTGATGCCTTGCTGCCTGACACATTGGCAGGTTATTCAGAGTCTCCACCAGTTTGATCATGGCATCATAATCCTAAAAAAAAGTAACAAAGTAGGAACAAAAATTAAGGAGAAAATGTGTCTTTTTGTCTCAATTGCATAGAAAATTTGGGCACTATGTGCTAAGAACCTGTAAACTGTTTCATAATGAGCCTTTTTTTCTAATTTAAGAAAAATGGTTTTATGATCAGTTAAATCTCAATATTTAATTCACACATCTTTTTACAAGACATGGTGACCTTCCTCTGTTATTACAAAATGGTTTTATCAAATAAAATGGTTGAGCAAAATAAAACCATTTTAATTTGTTCATATACTAAAACGACACAAAACTCATAAAGTGATCACCTGAACATCTCTGTAGGACAACAACAAGTTCATGACTATATCCGGCGTGAGCAGATCTACGCTATCCAGGCGACTCTGGATGCGACTCAGCTCCTCGCTCAGAGCTTTTCCACTGAATCGCTCCCGTGCCAAGCGGATCTCTTGCCTCAGTGACTCCCGGAAGTACTCACTGTTAGCAAAGACACAAAGGAAAGTAGGCACCATTCCACTGTTTCACAATCTTCAATAAACCAAAACAGGTGGAATTTAAAGTTTGGAAAATTGTGTTTTTACAGGGAGTTCATACACTGTACACCCAAATTGTATTCTACATATATTATTGACTCAGTTATCATACAGAACAATGATTACTGAGAAACACAAGTAAGAATTACTGATAAACATAAGTAACAAACACTTATAATCGTAACAATTACTGACATATATGATTAATGGTTGAGCTAATTACTCATGAACAGTTTTGAAACCTTTAGTTCTTTAGTAATTCATTATCTTGGACATAATACTTTAGGTAAACAGAGCTTGATTTGTTTGGTTTTTAATTTTGCCAATCCTAGACATCCCAATACAGTCACTTAACCATACGTGGCTTTAGTAATGATTAATGATTTGGGTTGACAGTGGATGCAGGGACATGATAAAACAAGTAATTGGAGAACTGTGGCGTTTAACTGACCTGGACTGAATGTGCACATTGTTCAACAGGTGCACGAGCCTCTCCACCAGCGGGGTTAGAAGGGGCTCCAGCTGCAAACTGGGCTGCATCAGCTCCTTGATACAGGTCATCATGGTGGCATCACAGGCGAACACTTTGTCCTGAGGTGACACCACGTACGGGATGAAGGTGTAACTCCCACACTGTTCCTAAACAAACAGAACAGGCATCAGTAAGCACTGTGAGGAGCACTCGTGGCTTTGGGCAACAGTTCTATGTCTGTGTATGCCTGATGGAATTTAATTGGAAAGTTTATGACAAGATAATCAAAAGTCTGAATAAAAAGAAGCCTTTTAGAAATAAACTGAAACACCCAAATATGAGATTATGCTGCGAAATAATGGATTTAACAATTTTCCACAACCCAAAATTCCTGACTATAGTGTGTCTGTTTTATATTTACAATAGTTCCATCCGACATGTTAGAATTTTGTTGAAAAGCTCATCTAGTTCAATCATTCAAGTCAAAAACTGAAGCTCATATGCATTACTGAAACTTCCAAATTCAGCTTTCCATGAAATACAGAATACTACCATAGACCAATAAGACAAAGATTTTATGTGCAGAAATGTAATGCAAAATACATAGCTATGGGAAATAATATTTGACAGTTTACAGTACTCTTTTCAAGCATTTTACGGACAATTGTTTTAAAGAAATTAGAAAAATATAAACTACTGAAATATTTTACTCAAAATAAAGAGTTTACTTGATGAACATATAAAATGTAGGATTTCTTTCTGGTTTAAATTACTTGAAAATAAATACACTTACTGCATGCATCTATTCTGCACATTAAAACGTACAACACATGTTCTAGAAAAAAAAAAAAAAACAACAAAAAAAAAAACAACTGTTCAGTTGTTTCTTAAGAGATAATGGACCTAATTGGATTTTGGACCTTCCACAAATCCTGGCCCAGTAAATAATCATCATAACAATTGGGTTTTCGCAAAGCACACTGCATGTACTTGCCTGCATTTACATTCATTAAAATCCAATCGTCATGACCTCTACACTGTTTCTTTGGCGTGTCTTGTCTGACAGCCAGCCAGCAGTTTTGTAATCCAGCATGGCTGCATGCTCTGGTTAAAGTTTTACCCGGATTTCAAACCATTGCATACACGTGTTACCTTCAGAGCCTGCAGATCACTGTCCTGCTTGTAACAATACAGGATAATGTTATTAGTCATGCTGAAGCTCTCTCTCACTCCCAGGTGGTAGAAAAGAGAAGGCTGGCAGAAAGAGTCGCTCATCTCCACAACTGCTACATCTGCAGAGAGATGAACAGGCAGGGTGAGTTTAACTTACAGGCATAATAATGTTCCCCTCAGGCTGCGCGCCTGCACTTGCCTGCATTGTAGAAACTATCCAGGATATCTGTGGTTCCCACCGAAATTTTACCAAATGAAATTGTTCTGAAAGAGGCGTGCGCGTCTGCGCAGGCTTCCTTCAAACACTTCAGCGACAAGTTCTCCTCTGTCTGCGGCACAGACGCGTCCTCGCTGACAATGTAAGCCACGGACACCGCTCTGCTCCGACTCCGCGGGGATACGAGCTGCTTGCCCGAGCCGCCGCTGCTGGCTGTCAGCTCCAGCACCGAAGAGTCCTGCCACAAACTTCCAGCGGACACCCACACGGGATCCTTCCTCCTCCCGTCACGCAGGCTCATCCGCCTGCGCTCCGTCGTGTACATTTTCCAGTCGAATGTGCCTGAAAGTTAGAGCATGCTCTGGTTTTGGGAGTTTTGTGGTGGAAAAGTGAGGACACCGTTGCTTGTTCCTGTAAATTCCCAGGTGTGTCGCAGCCGCCTCTGCTCGTCCCTCATCCAGTCGAGCAATCCTAGTGCTTCCCACCACAGGATCCGCCCTTCAACCCCGGCCTCCTCCCCTACTCCTGAGACCGAAACTGAACCGGGCACTCATGTGCAAAGACTTGCGTGGATTTGCTATTCAAAGCTGTCGTACGCTGAAATTAAGAAAACTACTTACGCACAAACAATCCCGGGGCCGCATGTGGAAAGAGTGAGCAAAGTACGTGGGTTTGAAGAATTTGTGGCCCCTTTTGCGACGCCTAGTGTCTATGCGACGAAACTACCGTGATGTGAAAACAATTATAAACATTTGCGACTCATCATGAACAAGTAATCTATCCACATTACAAGAATGAACATTAAAATGTGTTCAAAATTGGACAGAAATACAATGATGTCCTTTAATACTATTATTTTGTTGTTAATCATAAAAAAATGTGATTTATTTATAATTTTTGATTTGGCAGAAAACATTTTTTATCCGATCAGTCTGCAACTTATGTTATTGCATTCTTTCAAAAGCATTGGTCGGAACTGATAAAAAAAAACCCACACATTTTGTGTTGACAGTCTTCTTAATTTGTGAATATGTTAGGCATTAGGAGCGAATCCAGAGTTTTCAAACTAAAGGGCTTTATATAGCCACTTTAAAACATTTACTCTGTTACCCTTAAGCAGCTTCACTTTTGCACTAATTTGGTCATATCCTTTCAGAAGGCCCATGTTTTCCTAACCTCTAATTTCCTGGAAAATATCTTGGATGTTGCTTTAATATTTCATCATAATGTTCTTTTCTCATGATGCCATCTGTGTCCCAGTATTTCTCAGCCTCCATTTTACTCAGCTGATGTGATTTGATCAGAAGCATACAAATCCATGACATGATCAGTTGGCTTTTACTTAACTGTTAAAAGGCAATAAAAGCTCAGAATATGCATACTTCTATTTCGTTCCCTTGTTTAATGTATGACAGGAATGTAAAGAATACAAAAAAATCACCACAAAACAATTGTTTAATCTAAATTTTTAGCTTTTATTTACAGTACAAAAATTAACACTTACTATAAATGCATCTGAACTGAAAAAAAAAGAAATGGCCAGTCTTTGATTACACATTGCAGTGGTGCAAAAATGCACAGGTCAAATATTTTCCCTGTGCTTGCTCTACAAAAATTTCAAAAGAAAAATAAATCTAATCTGTAGTTCAATGTTTATTCTGTCAATAAGAAATCTTTATTTAAGGATCCAGGGATCACACCGCAGTAATGTTATGTACCCTGACACATTACATGAGATCAGAAAGATCAATCATGCAGCACACAAACCTGAGAAAAGGAGGTCTACTTTGAGACAACTGTGGCAGATTCAAGCAAGACTTCAATACTTACAGAAAATATACAACAATTCCACTCACTTTCGGGACATTAATTCCTGCATTTTACCTGTTTGCAGGTCCGTCTTCAGCAGACAGCTCTGCATTTTTAACAATTTTAGTGATCTTGCCTGAATATATGCGGACAATCGAATATGTGGGAATAATTTACTCATCAAGACCCTCGTCGTCTTCCTCTTCCTGCTTCACATCCACCTCGCTCGTGTCTGAGAATTCGTGCAGCAGCACGTACTCGCGGCTGCTGAAGCCAAACTTGAGAACATCTTTTTCTTTGAGCTCATAATAACGCTGGGACTCAATCCGCTGATTGTTCAGGTAGGTGCCGTTCCCAGAACCAAGGTCAATAATATAAGGCCTTACCCTGCGGCCAGTGGTGCCGTCGGCTCGAGTATACTGTACCAATCTGCAAAACACAGAACAGCGTAACCTTTACATTCATCATTAAAGTTAAACAGATCACAGCAGAGGAACAAAAAATATGACAAATAAATCTTAAGAAAACAAAAAATAACAGTTGCTGACAGGTATTTTTCCCACCTGTACTGGAATACCGCATGCTGCTTGGAGCAGGACGGGTGGTCAATGGGGATATCAGCGATTCTTCTCTGGCGCCCCAATAGATAGGCACTCTGTCTGTGGATGTACATGACAGGAAGGGGATCATCATTCTTAAAGGGGTACAATCTCCATCTGCGCTTTGGGATGCGAGCCTCGGGCGGCTCGTTGTATTTGATCACCACGCCCCGGAATGTGTTGGTGTCTTCCGTGAGCGCGCCTGACAGTTCAAAGTTGGGCTTCTCTTTGTCAGCCGGAGGCGGCCTTGAGTCGTCACTCCCTCCGTCAGAGGTTCCGAAATTATGTTCCTCGCCTTCTTCTTCACGCCGTTGACGGTTTTCCCTGCGTCGGTCATCATGCTGCCGACGCTCCTCTTGCTGAGAAGCCAGAGCGGTTCGTTCACGATTCCTGTCTCTGTTGCGTTCTCTCTCCCGCGGCCTGTCTGATTCCCACCTGCTCCGTCTATCCTCTGTTTGCTCATTCCTTCTTCTCCGCTCATCACCACTTCCCCTTTGTTCTTCTTTTTCCTGTGGGATTTAAAAAGAAAGCATTTACAAAGCAAATATGATTGGTTGTGATATATTATCATCACCATATTTAAGAACTAAAGTGTGGTCATAATGTGATATGGGATATAACACAGTTTACCATCTTTTTATTAAAATACAGACACATGTAATGTAATTTCATAATAAGTCATTAGTTATAGTAAAAAGACAGTTTTGCAACAATAATTATTTAAACAACTTGTGACACCTTTACTCAAATTGTGACTCAATAACTACAGGTGACATTCAGGAAAAGAAAAAAAAAAAGTATTTTCCATATTTGAATGTGCTTGTCATTTGCTTTTACCATTCATATATGTTGTGGCAATGCCTTGTGAAGGTATTCATATGTCAAACACATTTTCATATTATTTCTCATTGCAACAACAAAATTCAATGGGTTATTAATGTTTTCTAACAAGCATCAGAGGCCCTCATAGATCAACTGGTTTATATTGACATATTACAGAGGTGGACTCCATTAACTAATCCCACAAATTCCACAGATTAGAATGAATTTTATTGGGAGGTTTCATTTTAAATGGGGGTGAATACGTCTACATGCCACGTCTTTCAGCTTTTTATTTGCAAAATTTTGAAATATCTTAAATCCTTTTTTTTCTCTTCATTAATGCATCACTTTTTGTTGGTCTACATAAAACCCCAGTGGAATGCGTTGAAGTTTGTATTTGTTCTGTGGCACAAGAGGTCAAAGGGTGTGAACAATTATGTGTACAACCCATCATAGCAATCATGAAGTTTGACTAGTAGAGACCAACTGGTTTATAAGTTTTCAAGCCTAGCTCTCCCCCCGTTCAGTGTTGATCTGATGATTCAAACCGAATTACCCGCTTCACTTTGGCATCGCTGCCACGATGGGGACTGCGACTTCTTCTGTTTCTGGGAGATCTGTTGCTTGTTCCAACAGGAGAGGTTTCTCTTCTATCTGGTGAGCGCTGCCTTGCCTTGGCCGGTGATCTGTATGAAATGTAAAACAGACACTTGAGCAATAGCACAGAGATTTTAAAACGTATGACACATAATTCACTCAGAAATTTCAATTTGTTCAATCAATAATCTATGATTGGTCACAAATATCTCCAGTATCACTATGTACAATATTAAGAAGGGGAGATAAACTTTTGTGAGCTTGAGCATCAGAACAGTAATTTTAGGTATCTGATTTTAATGTCTTCGTTCCAGAGCCATAAGAACTAAAGTATCCGAGAGTAACTGGTGTGACAACAGGTTCAACAAACTGCAGCACACACTGTAGCAACAGGTAACGAACAGAACTACTCGTCGTTTCCTACAATTCTGTATACAATCACAAAAAAAGCGCAAAAATATGTTCAGCGTTACTGATCTGTGACCAAGGCAGCAGGTTTTGTGAATTATTGATCATTAACTTTCATTGATTTCATGAATGAAACCCTGCTTCAGCAACACCAACATCCATGTCCTGGTTGATCCAGGCCGATCTCCAAGTTAAAATATAGTTTACATAAAACAAGGGAACATTGCACCTCCAATCTCCCCTTTACAACTAGATATGACGACTTTATTACATTCACCTGCTCGCTCTTCTTCTCGGTGGAGTTGATGTCCCGGCGGATCTGGACCTCGAACGGCGTGATCTCTGTGGCCTACTGGGGCTCAGTTTCTCCTGTTTTATCTTTACTTCGGTCTCCCGCGTCGGAGACTCCCTTCTTCGGTGTCGTTTCTCTTTGGTCATTTTTAAGAGAAAATAAATGTACCAATCCGATTTTAACGCGACTAAATGTACATCTTTACTCAGAAGCAAATAAACAAACAAAAAAAACACAGCTTTAAACCCTTACTGAAGTTCTGCTCTTGTGTCGTGATCACCCTTTCCGGTTCCTGTGGTTCACAAAGAATTTATGTCGATGATGTGCTTGCCGTGTTTCTTTTTAAGTTCCGGTGTAAACGCGAAAGTGTCGGGATCGTACGTCGGCGTCTCCGCCATCTTGTGAGTGGCAAGTCCGTCAGCTATGACTATAGTCTGCAGCGAATGTTCGTAACCTATCGTTGGAGCTCTTCGGTTTTACGATAGATGCCAACAAAGTACATGAATAAATCATAACCTAAAGCTAAAGTACGCTCAAAAGGAAACATTATAGAAAATTATATTATTAGTACGTGGAAAATAAGATTAAACTGTTTCAATCCACAAATACTTGTACATTGACAAAACGAATGACAAAATGCAGTTTAAACATTATATCTGAAACTGAATTAGCTTAATTGATTTGGTACATTTTCTAGGTAACCTGTACATAATATAACTAAAATTAGATCAATATAAACAGTTTTGTCTTTTTGATTTCCAGGGCAATTTGCCACTCACAAGATGACGAACGCGCTAACGTGTCGTTTCTATGGATCTACGGAGTCAATGGTCTATCCATCTAAATCTTTATCAAAGAGATCCGATATCGTTTCTTTTCCAAAATACAAAAATAATTAGGCTGTATTGTACAAATCCGACACTTTGTAAGTTGTCTTATTTTTTGTTACACCATTTCAAACCTATTTTGTACTTGAACAGAAAGAACGCGAGGATAGTGTTACCATGACAACATGATCAACAGTTTTAACGAGCAACGATATTTCCGTGTCTGTAGACAAAAATAATTTTATTTTTGATTTAAAAAGAAAGAGAAAAAATGATTCCGCCAGCGGATTCTCTTCTGAAATATGATACTCCAATGTTGGTCAAGACAACCTCAGGGGAGAAATCTCCAAAGGTAAGTCGCCACTGAGGTGGAAGTGGCAACTACCGAGAAGGAAAACTGAATATTTTGGAAAAACTTTGAATTATGCTCAAACAGATATTTAAGAATGATTAAATAGTGATATACTTTAAGTTTTCATGTTCATTGTAGTGGTTATGGCTTACTGGCAAAAAAGTGCCTCAAGCCCAACAAAAATAATAAAATAACATAAAATGTAAAAAAAAAAAAAAAAAAACTTCTCACTGTCTGCTTTAAAGAAGGGTACTATGTAAAATCTACTTTTTTTCCCCCTTTACATCATATTATGATGTTAGTCCTTCATCAAAGGTGTACCTCGAGTATTGCTTTGATTTGAGGCAACTATTCAGGGTGTAAGAACAGACTCACAGTCTGTTCGGAGCAGCAATCTCCAAGCCCAGGTTCCCTCCGCTGATCTGCTGCTCAGCTCCTTCAGACTAGCACCAGCAGTAATGAGCAAATTTCTGGAACTGTACATCTGCTGAGCTTGTCATACCAACTACTTTTCAGTGCAACACTCCTAAGAACAATGTTAAAGGCTTAATGGAGAAATGTTGTGGTGTTGAGCTGAAGGCAGAGTGTCAGAAAGAGCTGGAGCTTCTTAAAGAAACAAAGGTCTAGTTTCAAGGCATTAAATTGTGAAGTCAAATTTAATTTTGCCATGTTTGATCTATATATAGCATTTGTATAGCAACTAAGGTAACAGTTGCTTGACTATGCTATTACATGCCACTATGTGCTTGGAAAATACATAATACTGTCTCTTTAAGAGTGCCTTCACACAAGGAACATAACAGTAGTAGCCTCACAATTATTGCAAGGTTATAGTTATACATCTGTGTCTTTACCTACCACGCATTGTCCTTCCACTCAGCTTCCCATTTGCTTAGCTACAACACTCTGGACCACCAGCTTGTGGAAAACATTAAAGCTAGGGACCTTTCCCATGATTGTACAAAGCACAACATAACATTACTGTTCTAAATGACATTATGTAAATGTGCTTTTTGATGACATAATTGAGACGTATATGACAAACATGGCATAAAACATCATTTTGAAACAATTAAGTGCCTTGGTGCCCACTGTTGACTTGAATGGTGACCATCTTTGACTTACATTACAATGTATTTAATAGGATTTTGAAAGTGAAAATTGTTACAAAGCAAGAGTGGAGAGATGCCACCCTAAGACAAAAGGAACATGCCTTTTATAATCCCCTGGGCTCATGTATTATTTCAATGCATTTCCAACAGATCTGGAACAATAAAAGTATTCTTGCATCATGAATAACGAACTCACTGCAGAATATATCTCTTAACAGATGCGTCAAATAAAGAGGATCCCTCTGCAGGGCCCTGACGCTGCACCAGTTCCACCATCTCCTAAATCAAAACCTATAGCCAGCGATGTCAGCAAAATGGAAAATGAAGAGATCCTGGATGCTATCCTTCCACCCAGGTATACCCGTCTTCTTACTTAGTAAACTGATTCATTAAGTTCAACCTTCTCAACCATCAATATTGTAGGGAATGGTCAGAAGGAAGCCAGCTGTGGGTGCAGAAGGTATCCAGTGTACCTTGTACAAGACCAGAAATAATTCACCTGAAAGAAGAGCTGGACACAAAGCTGGAGCAGAGACAGGCCAGACACACAGGCATCTGTCCTATCCGCAGAGAGCTTTATTCTCAGTGTTTTGGTAAGAAGGCCGTGGATATGACACTATCATGAAAGTCACTATAACAATGTTCTAATCTGAGATTTAGATATAGGTTGTATTAATTTTTGTCCATTATTGGTGCAACTGAAATGATCTTCCTGGGTGGGAAAATTATGTATCCTCTTGAATTATTTTCATATCCAGAATTGAGTGCTCAAGTTAGAATTTACTAAATATTTATTTCAAAATTATTCAGAAACATATAGAGCTCCACTAATAATTGGGTAAATGTTGCAAGTTGTAGCTTGATCACACACATTTTAAAGTCATCAAGCTTCAAGCATAATTCCAACTGGATATTTGACCAGTCCTCTGGGCAAAAACTGAGGTTTTCCAGGATAGAATCAATTAAAAAAAAAAGTTTAAAGATTAGGACAGGACTTTGGAGAGGTTGTTCAGGAAGCTTAATGTTAGACTTCTGAAGCTAATTTTATCGATTCAGGGACATTGTCTTATTGGAACACCTTTGATTCTCAACTATCTGACCCAAACCTTTGCTGTCAGAATAAAATGAATTGGTTTAGATATTTGGGAACCATCACAGCCAAAGCATGCTAAACTGGAAAATGGTCTACACAGACCAGGAAGGTCCCGATGAAAAACAAGAGCCAGTTCCAAAATCAACACTTTGAAGTATGAATGAAATATACAGATGCTCGGATGGAAAAACTAAATGCGATTTGGAGAAAATATTGCCTACATGAAGAGACAAAAACGGAGCTTTGTGGCCACAATGTTGAGGCAAATGAGGCTTTAAAATCTCAAAAATACTTAACTGTCTGTCAGATGGGTGAGGTAACATCATGCTGAGGCAGTGCAACCGTAAGGTCACAACATTCCTGACATTTCTAGTAAATATATTTTTAGAGGTTTACACAGCTGAATTTTAAATTCATTAGTTATGTTTTATGCAGACAGGTTCTCACAAACTGATTTCAATCTGTTTTTTCTTCCAAGATGAGTTAATCAGACAGGTAACCATCATCTGTGCTGAGAGGGGTCTGCTTCTGCTGCGAGTCAGAGATGAGCTTAAAATGACCATTGCCACGTACCAGACACTGTACGAAAGCAGCATCGCTTTTGGGATGAGAAAGGCACTGCAGGCTGAACAGGGAAAGGCGGACATAGAAAAAAAAGTAAGGGCATCAGCTTATCTGTAGTCATTAGACTAGAAAAAAAAAAACACTATTCAAACAGCTTTGTCCCTTTTTGCTTACTGATTAAACTGTTAAATTCCACTTATTACAAGTCCACCAGAGAGCGCCATTTCTTTACAGATATTTAAAAGACTGGGAACTTCCTGCTGTGCTTTTCCATCACGTTTGTAGATTTTAGATCTGGAAAGTGAGAAGCAGGAACTCATGAGACAACTGGATGAACAGAAGGAGAGATGTGATGCAATTGAAAAGAGGGAAACTGAGAAGAGACAAGTGGAGGAAAGAAAGTTCAGTGAGGAAATTCAGTTCTTGAAGAAAACCAATCAACAGCTCAAGGTGACTTTTTCTATCTATCCCTTGTAAAACAACACAAAATGTGTTGTGATGTGTAGAATGTCCAAACATTAACAGCATAATTTTTGTACTTTCAGACACAACTGGATGGGATGATTAATCCAAAGAAGTGAAACATCTCACACCGGATAGCAGATTTAATACCAGATGTTTTTTTTCCCTCCACTTAAATGAATGAGTTGACAGCTGCAGGAAATTTAGAATTTTATTTGTAGAGCATGACAGCTATATTTTAAGCAGTTCACACACTGAACATTTCTCTTGAATGTCAAGAGAGCAGCTCACTTGTGAATGAGGAATTACGTGTAGTTCAAGAGTTGAGAGGGTAAGGTGCAGCCATTTGCTTGTAGTCAAAATAAAGTATCACATGACCACCGGAAAAAAGACACGTCGATGTTTAGCTTCGAGATTTTGCCTAGCTTGTCATTTCAATAAAATGTAGCCAATTTGGCCAGTTTAAACATGTATAGTTTTCTGTTTATTCCCGGTCTAGTGCTTTGATCTTTTAGCCCCAGGACTTTCTGCAGACGGTGCTGGAATCTTTCTGTTCTTGTTCTTGTTTTTCACATTGTGCGTTTCATAGTAACGCACTCCAACTTTCTTCCCCTTCTTAGCACGGTCCAGTGCTCTTCTCTGTGGATATTAAAGAAAGGAACAAAAAGGGCATCAAAAACATTAAACTGTATTTAACATTATATATATCAGACAGGCCAGCCCACAATGCTACACAAAAATATTCATTCCCCTTAAACTTTGACAACCAAATTTCAAGGAATTTTATTGGAATTTTAAATGATACACTCAAGAGTATTACTGCATAACACTTAACTAGTTAGCAAATATTTATTGCAGCCCAAGCAGTTCCTTGTGAGTGATACTTCAGGAATTATAAAATTGCAAAACATTGTTCTGCTTGAATCTCAACCATCTTTGCACATGTTGAGACTGAAATTCCTGCCCATTCTTCTTGGTGAAAAAGCTCAAACTCATTTAGGTTAGATGTTAAGCATCCGCAAGCAGGAATGTTCACATCTTGCTGCAAAGTTTGCACTTTGCCTACAGCTCCATCAGATTTAGCACAGGCCTCTTGGTTACTTTTAATCAGATTGAGTGGACAGCTATTTCTTTGTAAAGCCCAGTTCACACTACACGATTTTAGAATTGTTGGCCGACTCTCAAAACATGAGAGACCACACACTAGCCGATTTAAAATCGTAGGTATAACGGGTTCGATCGGAGAGTGTGAGGTTTCACTCAACGACATTCCAAGTCCCTTAAAATTCTGCGCTACCTGAATTTAGAGTAAACAAACATGGACAACGACGTTGAAGCGGTATTGTGTGTGAGAGAGTTTGTGGACTTATTTTAACCCAAAAAAGACATAACCAAACATCAAAGCCTTAGATTAAGAACTGGAGACATCGCGAGAAAGGATTATATTTGTTGCACCACAATATGGCGGTGAGAAGAAAGCATTTCCTGCATATTCGTTTTAAGAAAATCAGACGGCAGTTATCCCTTTTTTTCTCCCCCAACTGACCGCGAAAGGTTAACGTATTCCAGCTCCTTTAATTGAAATCTGCATGGAGAGTTAATTGTACATTTTCTGGCATCGCTCCTGAAGCCGCGCAATATTTTGCCATTTCAACCAAAGGTTAGAATGCGCTTCTAAACCAGATGTACTCTGTGCAATAATTTTATAATTTTTCTGTAGTTTTTTTTTTTTTAAACCGATCCAATGGCATGCCGCTCCAAACAAGGATAAAGCTTTACTTATGGTTTTATGAGATCTAATTGCCTCTAAAGCACATTCCATTCATCGCAGCATTGACAGTAGCAGAAGATACCGGGTTAGTCAATTGCCGTCGCAATTTCGCTCCAGCTTCTTTCTTTGTCATTTCTGATTCTCTTTAGACAAAATGTTTAATAAACATTCACGTTTTTTCCACATTTCGACCAAACAATCTTCCATGTCAGAAGTCCAGCGACAATCTTAGAACTCAGAATGTTCTAAGATTGTCGTAAGGGCAAAATCGGGCCAAAAAATCGTGTAGTGTGAACTAGCCTTAAGATTGTTTTCTTGTTCCGTGGTCTTCAGGATGTCGTTTGTTCACAAATGTCTTCGTTTTACATCTTTATGTTTCGTAATGTAACAAAACGTAAAAAGTTGAAGGGGCTGTGACTAGTTTATCGAGACCCTTTATTTGACACAAGACAAACAAAAGCTGCAAACCTGTTTAGATGTAAGCCTGTGCTTTGGAATAGATTCACCATCATCCTCCACACTTTTCCTCTTCTTGCTCTTCTGGTTTGTAGCTGAAATCAGTCAGATAAAAAAAAAAAACAAAAAAAAACAGCCATCGGTATTTAAATATTAGCCTGACTGAGTCAAAGAGTTTTGCTGTTGAAAACGTTTGGATGTCCACCACATCTGACTCAATTTCAAAATCCATCGGCAAACTCAGAGTGATAAATGGTCGTACCTGTTGATGGATTCTCTCTCTTCTGTGCTTGTTTAGCTGCTTCTTGTTTGGTCTTGAGGTCTGTAAACACTTTGTCAGAAAGTGCCTTTGGTATTCTGTGCAAGCAGATGAAAAATAGCAAACTACTAAGTTTTCCAAGCAAAGCAAACAGTTTATTTCTTCAGGGATTTGCAGAAATAAATTAAATTGGACTAAAACTAACTGAAGAACTTGGATATGATTTGTAATTTGGTCTGTGGGCTCAAATCGATTGAAAAAAAAAAAAAAAGAAAGAAAAGGAACTCAATGAAATACATTTTGGGAACCGGCTACCGATTAGTCAAAATGACAGCTGTTAGTCCTTAAAGCTTAATTTTCATGGACCTCCTTGATGCGCCTGGCATCTCGCTGTCTGCCAATGTCTCATTAACGAACGAAAAAACCCCCAAAACAAAACAAAGTCCAGTCCAAGACAAAGAAAATATGCAGTAAGAAATTTGGACACCAAAACTTACCGGATTGCAGAGAAGCGCTTGGATTTGGCTCGGTCCAGGAACTGCTTGTACTTCGCAATTTTCTCATCGTGCTCACGGATTACCTCCTGTAAACTCTTTTTGCCTTTGGTACCGTCAATCTGAGATGGTGTGTCCTCAGAGACCTCAGCATCTCCATCAGCTGGCTCTGCACTGGGCTCGTCTTCCTGCCTTCCCTCGTCTTCATCAATGTCCTCATCAACGTCGGAGCCAGAAAAATCAGACAAGTCTAAGTCTGGCATCTCCACAGGGATCAAATCTTCCTCAGTGAACTCAGGCGCCACGTTGATCTTGCCAAAGTTCTGTCGGACATTAGCAACGATCTTCTGGACCTGTTCCTTCTGCCGCTGCTGCTGTTCCTCCTGTTCTCCGGACGCGCTGTCCAGATTATCCGCCTGTTCCTCCTGAATGTTCTCCTCTGCAGCCGGTGGTCCTTCCAGGGGCAATGGTTTTTCATCCTACAGAAGTCACAGTAATTTTTCGTAAAAAGAACAGGTTGGTGAAGAAAAAGGAAAAGATTTTGCAAACTCTTACTTCTGGATCTCCCTCTGGTCCAGGAGGCTTCACAAAGAAGGGGATCCGTCCCCTCTGCCAGTCATTTAAAACCATTTTGGAGACCGTACTGAGATCAGGCTCACCTCCCTGTAAAACACAGATAAGAAAAAAAGTGTTTATAGTTCAAATACCAAAACTTGACAGCTCTTTTAATGTGCAAAGGTGATCTGTACTGAATAATATAGAGAGAATAAAATATGCTTGAAGGGTTCATACACTTTTTAAATTCAAGCACTTTTCAAGCAGTTTGAAGATACGTTTTCAAACTTTTCCAGCACCACACATAGATAAAAATATAATTTTTTTGGTGGTAGTATTCTACAGCAAAATAAATTAAAACATAGAAAAATTGTATGTTTTGCAATGTCTCTCTCTCTCACACAAACAATACATAAGGCAAATTGAACACAAAATCCACCAATTTCAATAACTTCAACATATAAAATATAAGATGATTAATAAGTCACTGAACTGTTAAGAATAATAAATATTCATTACATTGTAACAATCCAAGCAAATTGTGTTAAGGTAAAATAATTTCTTAAACACAATATACAAAAAAGTCATTAAAAAAAATCTAAAATGTTCTCGTTAAATTTTCTGGCATTTCGCAAATAGAAATAATTTTGGTAATTCTGACTGACTTGGAGCAATAGAAGTTTGGTATGACTTAACTTCAGACAGTGAGAAAAAATGTGCCTCTTTTTATTAGGTGTATAACAATATTTGGTTTCAATTGTAAATGCAGGTTTTAATCACATGATAGGTTGCACTTTATTACAAAGCTGTGCAGTTTGAATATCAAGCACTTTTAAGGACTTTATACAAAAATCATCCACATTACAAACCTTCAAAATACCTAATTGAAGTTTAAGCATTTTCAAGGGTTTTAGGCACCTGTACGAACCCTGTGTTTAAATCTTACAGGAAATGAGGAGTCAAACCTTTAGAAGCTTTCCAGTACGGAATGCCAGCTTCTCAAGGAAGTCATCAGCAGAACTCCATGTTGGGATCCGGTAAGTCTTCTGGATATACTCGGGTTTGGCTCGTTCCAGTACCGCACCGATGTGCTCTTCTGGGTTTTTGATCTTCTCCACTTGAACCTTACCAAGGAAGAGGAAAAGAAGAAATGCAAAATATGAAGGTACAACCTTTAAGTTATAGTGACTCCACTGCAAACTGCAAATATTTTCCTTTCAAAGAAAATTGAAACAGGTGCTTGTTTTTTCCTGCAAAAATATTTGCTGGGTTTAATTATCTGTACGTTTAACCAATCTTGAAACACACTGCTGAGGATGGGTTCTCATTAGTCTATGTAATAAAAAGATTTTTCCCCAGATATTTGTGATCTGCATTGCTCCATTTTGAAAAATAAAATTAGAGGTGCAGAGAAAAAAACTAAACAACAGACCGAAAATTTCCACCTTCACTCTCCCTGACTGTTAAAAGACGGGACAAAAATTGTCTGTTTTGGGATCAGTAAACACAACAAGAAAAAGAGTTACCAAGAGCACCGTTTGCTGTGAAAGTACATCATAAAAAAGAATAAAGGTTATTTTTTTCAGTGAGAAATGTGTTCACATTAAAGTAAAAAAAAACAAAGCAGATACATTTAAAAAGCTATTTCAAAAGAGACTTTCTGTGATCTATGTCTGTGATTCATTTATGATTTGAGAGAGCAACACTTCCACAAGTAAACACCAAAGCTGAACAGAACACAGAAAGGTTGTTCTGTTTTATCCGTCCTAGCTTTTATGGATCATTATGTCATGGGACGTGTTGTACTTTAAAAATATTTTTGGAAGTTTCAAAGTTAAGTTAATCATTTTACTGAGACTGCCAATTACATTTATTGATTTAGTTAACCTTTATTTAACCAGGTGAATTATTAATAACAAATTCATATTTACAATAACGACCTGGCAGGGAGGGAAGAACACACAGGAAGATCCAGCAGCACACTATGTTAGTAAACAAACCTTAAGAACATTGTTGAGGTTCTAAAACAATACTGAGACAAAGGCGTAGGCTAAAACTGACATTAAATATTTGAGATGAAGCATGTGCAGGTTTCAGACATCATACTTAGTATATCTTTAAAAGTTCCAACCGATATAAAGGTGTTCTGCTTTAATACATTTTGAAGCTCATTTCAGTTTTTACTGCAGCATAATGAAAAAATAGTTCTACATATTTTGAGAAAAGAATTTTTTTGTGAATATGAATCCACTTGTGGGCTGTCTATAACCAAAATTTATTAAATTTAAATTTTCTAGTCTTCATAGGAATCTTGTGTATACTTGGACTGTTCTAAATAAATCTGTCATTTGTGTGTACGAGTTTTTTTATTGTTTATTTTTCAGCATTACTCAGAACACAGACAAATTCATTTTCTCACAGAACCACAGAAAAAAAAAAATCACTTACCACTCCCTTTAGAACTATATCAGACTCGCTGTCCTCTGATGGGTAAACGACACCGGGGCAGTCGATGAGGAAGATGCGCCTCATTAGTGTGATGTACTGCCACACCTGTGGGAGGTATGGGTTGAATGCTAACTTTGATGAGTAAGAAGAAACACTAATGAAACGTGCGCGATCAAATGTCGACTCTACCTTTGTTTCTCCAGCGATGGGTGCCACGTTGCAGACCTTCTTTGAGCGCAGAGTGTTGATAACTGAACTCTTTCCCACGTTTGGGTAGCCAATAAAACCCACGCTTATCTGTTTCTTGTCTGTGTGAAGCTGCACATGAAAGAAAACGCAACAAAACTTGCAATATCATACAGAGGCGTTTCAACACCGAGCTTTATACCGTCTTAAATGCAAGTTCAATTTAGTAAACAATTTTCTTCATTTTGATTCCACTATAAACAAAGCAGGCTTAGCTCAAATACAAAATGTCCATAAAAAACATGGGCTTGAAAATGTTTATAAAAGGTCAGCTTCCTGGAACTAAAATCTTTGGACGGCAAAACAGCTCATGATTTAAAGCATCCCACTTCATCTATCAAACATGTTGGAAGCAGAGCCGAGGTGGGGGCAGATAAAAAGCCAGACGAATGAGGAGTTATTGATAAGGTGATTTAAACTCAAAGAAAAGGTTTTCTGAAGTGTATTAAACTGCTTTCCAAGTTTTTGTAAACACTACTGATGACTCATGAGGTATTTATTTAAGCGTTTTAACTGTCAATGCATTCAAATTGCAATAGGGAACAAACGTTACCGGTAAACAATGTAAGATGTATAATAATATATATGTTATATTATATTCATAGCAACAGGAATAACTGCTGCTTTTCTATTTGGAATAAACACAATAAGATTTCATATGACATTCTTATTTTTTGTAAACACATTCTGAAATGATGGTATCCTTATATAAAGTTAACCTAATGTGACAATCCCATAAGATCAAATGTATAAAAATCAAGAATGAGGACAAAACTGAATTTGAAGAATTGATCTTAAATGAGAAATTTGCAGTAAACCTCCAAACTCTGTTAGTATACCACTCAAATAACAACAAAAATTGTATATGAGACTGCATGTAGTTATCAGATGTACTTGTATCCGAATGCCCAGTATTCAAAACTGGGCATTTAAATACAACTACTGCAACAAACCACCCCCTCTGAGGCAACGTTTGCTCCAATAAAGCCCTCCCTTGTTGAACAGTCATCTTAAAAACCTGAAGGCATCTGAAATAATTAATGTTTAAAAGACAAAGTTTAAATAAAGTATCTTTTGAATCTGGATTTTAACAATCAAGATTATTATTCTTAAACTTAATGGTATATTAAGTTTAAATAATTGTATTCACTACAGTCATTTAGTTGTATTGCTGTGACTAGATTATTCAGACCAGCTGTTGAATTAAATACAGAATTTAGCTTCATTTTACACTTATTTGAGCTTCATGCGTCAAAAGAAAAGTCAAGTAGATTTCCATTTGGAAGCATTAGCTTACCTTCCCAAACTGCCTGAGGAGCTGGATGAGAGAACCTTTACCAAATGAGTTCGTCAGGCTGGCATGGAAAGCCAGAGTTGGATACTCTTGGGACAGAACGGCAACCCACCGTTTCTGATTTGTGGGAAAAAGGCAGTCGAGAAGACAAATTACTAAAGACTATAGCCGTTAAAGCAACCCAGAAAACAAAGTGAAAATGCTCTAAACATCTCACCGTGACCCAGGTAGGGATAAGATCACACTTGTTTAATACAAAGATGAGATGTTTCCAAGGTTTCTCTTTCTTCAGATATGTCTCAATGCTTTTGGAGCGGGTTCCCATTGGATCACGGGCGTCCAGAACTTGGATTATGACATCAGAAGAGTCGATCACCTTTAAAACACAAATCCAGAATGAATCCAATTAACTCTAGACCACTGGCTGTGAAACACAAACAGCTTTCCATCCCGCTTTAATGACCTCAAACTAGGAGGATATAAACCCTGAGGTTTATATCAGACGACTTATGATGATGCTGCCAGAGGATAGATTTTTAATTTTTTTTTAAGCCATGGCAGCCTGATTAATCTGTAGGTTAATGGGCAATATGTTCTAAAGCAGGAAAAGCCTCCACTTGTTGTTTTTATTCCCAATTTCCAAGGAACATTTAAACATGTTTAATTATTTTTCAATTTTTTTTTATTGTTTCTTTAAAATACTTGTCAATATTTTTATACAGGGACTCAATAATCAAGTATACAGGAGTGTTACCTTGTAGAGTTCTCCCCAGATCCTCTTCGATTGACCCTTTTTGAAAATCTCCTCACGTACTTCCTCCCTGTTGCAAAAGTCTGTCACTATTTTTAAATGTAACTATACATAGACTTTAAAAAAATCCTATTTTGTGATTAGAATAAGTAAAAATCCTACCGGACACCTGTGTCCTCTGTCACCAGGTTCGTGTCTTTGTCGGCGCTGTAGTTCAACACTGAAGCCTCCGCTCTCTCTACAAGATCCTTTACATCTCCAACCAGGAGATTGGGCCGCTTCCTCTGAGCCTTAGGTCCAAATGTGGTCTCAAATCCCTCAGTGTCTAGAATGTGCACCTTAGAGTTCTACAGGAATATAGAAAACACATTAAGACCACTGATTGTTCTGAACTTAAGACTCACAATCTTGCTTTTCAAAACATAGTACTGTGAATCCATGATATTTGTCCTTAAACACTTACAACCATTTTGGTGTATAACAAATGCTTTATACAAAGAGCATGGCTGTGTATTTATAGTTGTATTGTACAAAGAACAACATGCATGGCATGTAGCTGTAAAATAAAAAGTAGATGTCTGATAAGACACGATAAAGGAAAGTTTTTGCTGTTGGTGAAAGATATTTTCTCCCTTTTCCTAGAATTTAAACTCATTTTCAATACAGCCCTCGAAGGCTTTAAGACAACACAGAACAAAAGTATACAGTAAACAGAACACCCAAATATGTAACAAAAAAGCCAACAAAACACCCCGAGACCATGCCAGTGCTAATCAAATCTTCCAGTGATCCTGAAACAAAAGCCATGCCTCTATTGCAACATTTCTTTAGAAGGATAGGGTTACTGAGGTTGTCAGAAAATACTCATGCCAAGATCCCAAACAAAGACCCTTAAAAAGAAATCACAAAGATCCTTTAATTCATGACTTTTTTTTGGAACAAGTTAGTTAATCTAAGCAAACAAATGTTGGACTTTACATAAAAATGGAAATACAACAGCTTCCAGGAAAAGCTCAGCATTTGAAAGAAAAAATCCATACAGCACCTTGACACAGCATTTATACGCTTGTAAGATTTTCACATTTTAATCACATTAGAGTCATGATAGACAACACAAAGTAGTCCATAATTCCAAAGTGGAAGACCAAGAAACGCATCATAAAGTTGTAGAGAAATTTAAAACATGGTTAGTTAGTTTATAACACAATATTGCTGGCAGTTTGGTGCAGTTCTAAAGTCAAGTTTGGACTTCTTTTCTCATTGTACTATTTTTACTAAGTGTTTCTTTACCTGTTTCAGGATGTTTTATAACACTCTGATTCAACTAGTGTGGTTTTAGATGTTCAAATAGAGCTAAATAAAGGACAATGCTCTTAATAAAACCCTTTAAGGGCTGCAAAGTTTGGGGTGGAGGATGAAGCCAGAGCTACAGTGGTTTAAATCAAAGCTTGAGATTTTTTGTAAAGAGTAATGAGCAAAGTTGATAGAAATATTATAGGCAGGTGGGCTGATTAAATTTTTTTAAAATTAATTTATTTGGTAGGAACAAGGCACATTAACACTTCCTTAATTGCCAAAAGCCTAATTTTCATCTGTTGTCCTTAATGAATACATGATGCGCTTTTCTTATTACTCTTTTGGAAAACATTAAACAATTGAAACGCGTGCATCTTTTTTTCCACTTTGAAAATGAAGTGCAACTCTGTGTTCATTCCAAAACCCCTGTGAAAAGCAACAATATTTGTGGTTCTAAGTATTTAATATGAATACTTAAGAATACTTTCTTAAGATGATATAAAGGTATCTTTAGTGGATTATAAAATATGTCTATTTTTTCATAAGAGATTATACTAAATGTTACAACAACTAAAACAACTTGGTGTTATTTGGATTTTGTGTTACACTATGCATCTTTACTCACATGAGCTTTGGCTCTGTCGTGCAAAAGAGACATGGGCAGTTTGCTTTGCCTCATCACCACACGATATGGATCCTTCTGTACTGCTCCCATCTCTTCTTGAAACTTCTGAAGGGCTGACTGCTTTATCACTCGAGTGTTTGCTGAAACACATAAGACCCAAACATGAGTTAAGGCTCAGTTGGTTCAAATATTTTGCAATTAATCACATTTACGGAGGCATTTAAATATGACTTTATCTAGAGCAACCAAACATATAAAATGTATTCCTGTCAGAAATTAAAACATTACATATAACTTTGCAACCACTACATATTTGACAGAAACTCCCCCTATTATTATCATCATCATCATCATCTCATTAATGTTCCATAAAGGAAAGAAAGTAAATTTTATCTATACCTGAAAATAAAGGCATTAATGCAACCACATGCATTGCATTAATGATGTTAGTCAAGTATATCTCAACTGAAATGTTACTTGAATATTTTTTTTGGTAAAACGAAAATGATATAACCAGAGAGAAAATTCTAAATTTAACATGCAAATACATTCTGAGTTTAATATCAATCACAAATACAAATAAATGATATTCAGAATAAAACGATGCCAGAACAAATAATAATCTCTCCATCATTAGCAGCAATAGAAAGAAAACATACTCACTAAACCATTTGATGTTGGGTTCAACTCTGGCAACTGTTCCTGGTGCTACAGTAGACTGGTACTGTAAAGGTTTGATAACTTTCCCTCGGTTGTTACTGTAGACAGAACCAACCCATCAGTGTTAATATAGAACTTATGTTTATATTTCAGCTGAAAGCTACAAACAATCCTGTTACAAACATAGAATATGTTATCATTCATTACCATCTTTGTTTTTGTCTGTACATATTCAGACGCTTAATGGTGGCTCTGTCCCTCATGTTGTTTCCCCCTGCACCTTTGGCTCGATCTGGGGAACCAACGGTCAAGACAGTTTTGTTATGAAGATTAAAACTTTACATATACAAAAAGCATAGACAATAAATGCAATACATTTAAATAATAATAATAAAAAAAACATAAGATAAAATAAAAATAACGCTATGCAATAAAAACAACATCGGAACTGCTTGTATCCAACTTTGTAATTAAGAACCTTGATAAACTATATCTTAATGTAAATTCTTGTGCCTTGCGAAGGGAATGTTTGATGAATATCTCTCTGCAAATAAATCTGCATAAGTTAAATGTTGTTGCTCTGTACATGTGAATCTAATGGGAGAAACTGCGAGGTTGCAACTTGGAATAAATTACTTCAATGAAACAACCAAAAGGCTACGAGGTAAAATGTTAAACTATCATGGCGAAATTTTGGGTTAAATTTTTACTTTAAGAAGTAATTAGCAGCATTTATATCCAGGAAACAGTGAGTAGAAGAGCACGCTAAAGCTATTAGCTGCAGTTAGCTATAGGTGTAAACAAACTGCCTAGCTTACCGGGGTTCGTGCTGGATGAAGAAGGGTTTATCGAGTTCTTCCCCTTAAACTGAGGCTTTACCATGTTGACTGCTTATTCGGTAAAGCCTTTCACAAGAAAATCAAAACTGTACACCTATCGGGACAGTATAAAAGCTTAAATTTGAAGCCTTCCCCCTCGACTCCGAGATGTTGGAACTTGCACGTGTCCCTCTGGCGAAGCAGGAAGGACGTCATGACAAGAGGAAACGGTGGAATCAGCCAATCAGAAAACTGTAAATTAAAAAGAAACGGTTGCAAACGCATATTAACGATATTAAAAATATGTACTGTTGTATTTAATCACTAATAAATTATTAGGATGCGTATTTCCTTTTTAGACTTATTTTATTAGAAGGATTTGCCTGTACTATTTTTTTATCCAGAAGAGGGCGCAATGCCATTTATGTCAGAGCATTTTACGTGACATTTCATGCTGGCTTAAAGGGTGAAAGACAGTTTGACTTGGAAAATAAATAAACCAGACCACAAATTTGGCATTACCGAAGTTTTTACGGTAATGCCGAACAGAAAACATATATATATTTAAATTACCTTTTTAGTTCTTTGTGCAGTCTACGAACAACTAACATGGAGAGGCACCATCCAGTTTTCACTTCACACAGCAAGGAGACGGAGGAATGTTTTCTGTTCATTTTCATACAGGTGAAAAATGTTGATTTTAGATTGGAGAGGGGTTTTATTTATTACTTATAGGTATAATTTATTAATATATTTTATTATTGTGATTAGAATAAAATTCAGTCTGGAATCAAGGAAGTTAACCTTATTGTAATATTATTTAGCTAATTGTCTAGGATTTTGTGGCATTATTAGTCTCAGTTTAACAAAAGTTGGAATAAAAGCTGCTATCGAAGTGCTTCATAGTGTTTACTTTTGACAAATTCAAAAGTTAAAAGTTTTAATAACAACAAAATTCATTTTCATTTTTTTGCTTGAAAATTTAAAGAATTGAAACAAACAAACTTGTTCCTTGAAAATAATCCAGGTGATTATAGTTTGAACAAAACTCCAGTTAAACAACACACTGTGATTTGAAAAGTAGGTAAGTTATCAGGGTGCAGCTTAAATAAATTGTTTTGTTTGGCCACAAATAATTAAAGCTTATAAACATGACAGTTTAATAAATTTAAACTCATTCCACAAGATCTTCACAAGAGATTGCTTTATCTGTGGTAAAATTCCTCCGCAGAGAACTGGCGCTTGTGTGCTTTTCCAAAATATTATGTGGTTTTTCAATTAATGGCTTCTTCCTTTCTGAGTGGCCTTTAGGAAAGGCCAGTAAATGATTGGCTTCATTATTGATATTGACGCTCTCAATTCATCCAGAATTGATGAATTCAGGATGATATGAAGATATTTTTCTTTTGTTCTTCAGTTAATACTCACATTTTGCACCAAAATATTTAGGAAACAGAATAGACTCAACTCCTGCACATCATCATAGCTGGACATTCCCATAGTGTTCATATTTGAATTTTATTGTTTGAACAAATTAATGTTTCATCTTCAGGCATCTGAAAAATATATGCAAAAAAGAATCAGACTAGTGAAGGTCCATAATTCAGTTCCTGAGTTCTTGGCTCATTTCATTTGATTTGTCCATCATGTCATACAATAAAGAAGTGTGTTTAAAGATTTGCTTTAAAATGCTAACCATTGTGAGTGAATTGAACCAGAAGTTTTCAAGCGCATAAAATAGTGATCTGCACAGAAATGTAGTTTTCAGAATTTGTTTTCTTCTGGAGTTTTTTGTCTAGATGGAGCCATCAGCTGATCCTTCTTTCCAGCTGGCCAACAAAAACCTTACCAATGTTACAGCTTGTTTACAAGCTGTAACATTTTGGTTACAGCTTGTAACCAAAATGTTGAGCTTATAGGAGGAAACAGAATATCTCCTTTTTTACAAATTGATAACCTAAGCATATGACTGAAAAATTCCTTTGAATTTAGTGAGGGATGAAATTTTTATACTAGCTTGAAATAAGACCAATGAAGATACCAATGAAGAGATATTTGACAATTCATCAACTCTAAATCAGAGAACAGATTTGCAGCAATTTTTTCCAAGTCTGTTACAGTTGAACATTTAGTTTATCAAAATAAATTTCTCAGCAACCAAACTCATTATCCTTTTATTTAGAATAAGGAGATGTGAGAAGTACTGAAAATTGTGAATAGAACTTTAGGAAAACCAGAAGAAAAACATCTTACAACAGAAGCCAATTTGCTGTTTGGTAGTAAAACTAAAGCACCCAAAAAGAACACAGTTTCACTTTAAACAATACAATCAAGTCATTATTTCTTCACAGCAAGGATTTAATATGCTGTGGTAGAAATTACAAACTCATTTTCTCCTTGAGAAATACCAGATGAAGAAGATTTTTAGTGGTTAAAGTTACTTAGGGATTCAACAAGACAGATATCAGTAAAAGTAGATTAAGTATGGTAAATGCTGCTTCACAGCTCAACGATAAAGCATTAAAGCTTCCACACGAACTTGTGCATTTGTGAATAATATGTCAGTGTGGCTTACTCGAGAGAAGAAACGCTAAGTCAAAGTTAGAACACAGGAGCTAAATGATGGAGCGCAGACGCCCATGGCCTTGACTAAACAAAAACAGAGAAATTGATGAAGGCCTAAAGGGTGCTCCTGTTTATAGCCTCACTGTTGATAATGTTCTGCTTAGAGTGTTTCATGGCTTGAAGGAGGGCTACTAACCATCTCTGTATTATGAGCTGCTCTTTAGTTAGACCTGAGGTACTGCAGAAAACGGGCTGCACCAAAGTCCAAAGACAAGTTTGAATACATGTGCTTTTAAAACAACACTTATATGTCAAACTAATTTATTCAACACTGACCTAGATTCTAATATATGCTAGCTCCTTAGGGTACACAAAGATATCAGGAAAAAAAGAAAAAAAAAAAAAACTTCCTTGGTGGCAGCCTGATCTAGTGGCAGTACACAATGGTGAGGAAGAAATCCAGTGGATTCATTGTAAATATTACTGAAGACAATATGAGAGCCTATTTCTTTTATTCTATACTGGCAGATAAATTTCCTTGGTCAGCTAAACATTCACAAGTCAAGGTGTTTTTCAGAGCATTTAAGAAGCATTTAAGAAATTTAAAAAGCATTTTCAGAAACATTTAAGGAGGAGTTGAAACAAAAAGGCTCAAGAGCATCCTCAAAGACCAGTTTCACACATTTAATACTCAACAGGGTGGAAATAATCTCTAAACCCAAATGTAATGCAGTCCCGATTGGATTCCACACGTTACACTTAAGTAAATATACCTCAAACCCAGGATATAAATATGGCTGATTGTATTAACTCTTTTATGAAATAACTATTGAAGGGAAGACAATATTTCTATTTAGGTCACATGCAGATCGCAGTCACAGACTCAGTTGTCTTAATAAACAATAGTGTGTAGTAGAAAGTAAAAAAGAATTTTATTGCTATTCTGCAACATTTTGCTATATTGCATTTAGTTATAAAAGAACACTTATTTAAACAAACCCTTTGTCATCTTTGTCTTTTATCATAATTATAATAAATTAAATTAAGTCAAATCACCAAATTATCAACAGTAATAATTGGTATTGGTAATATTAGCTGGAGTACTGGGACGTAATTCCAAGGAGGCAAACATTTCTCAATAACTGATAATACCTCTGTATGAAGCAACGTGTAGTTCAAAGGGCTGGTATTTACCAGGCTAGTGCCAGCCTAGTTTATCAGTTAGTTCAGCTTTTTTAAATTTTTTATTTAATGCCTTTGCTGCTGCTTCTGCAACAGATGACTGCAGATGTGATTGCACTTTTCACAATAGAAATAGCAGATATTGACCGCCTTGCTGCAAAGGAACTCAACTGGAGCTCATCTAAATCCATTCAAATAAATCCTTTCTAGGCCTCTTGCAGTTTTGCTTGTTATTCGTGAAAACAAATAACGACTAAGTGAGCAACATTTAATTAAGGGGTTTACATACTAATAAAGGAATATATTATATTTCTATGTTCAATGTTATGAATTGCAGTTTAAAAAATAGAACTATAACTTTAATTTTCATCAACTTCCTTTATTCTACTTAAATTTTTAGATTAACAAATTAACCATGATTTGTTATTCTCAAAGGTCCTTTTGCATTAACCCCAGGCTAATATGTCATTCATGTGTTCTCATTTAAATTCTCCATCCTTGTCTTTACATGCGCTTGAGGCTCAGCTGAACTATTAATCATTATAAATGATGTGTATCAGCTATTTGTTATTTACTTCTTACACTGTGTGTAAATATATCCTTTTTTTGCACTGACTGATGGCATTTCTCAAATTTCGTTGTTCTTGTGACAATGACAATAAAGTTTTATCTTATCTTATCCTTATCTTGTAGCTCAGTGGATGGAACTGCAATTACAATCTGCCTGTATTCAGCAGAAGAGGAGTCTAAAGGGGAAGTGCAACTCTAATGCATCTCTAACCACAAAGACTGACCCCACAGGGAAAACTTAACACCATAGGACCAGTCCACATGCGTTGCCTTGGATATGGACAGAAATGGTCACCATAAATCATGCCTGCCGTCGTCATTTACCTTAATGACAAATCTTTTAATACTAAGTGTAGTGACAAGGAAGCAGTATGACAGCATAAGTCATTGTGCAACATTTTAACATTTTCCCAGAAACGTTCTCACACTTACTGATGTTGGTCATAACCAGAGATTTTCTAACAGTTCTTTCATGATGAAAGATTTTGTCTCATGGTTCAATCAATCGATCACTGATTGAACCATGTGAACCTGACTTTACTCAACATCATGGAACCATTCTAGTCTGGCCCTCTCTTAAGTTAATTTGTTTTCAGTCAGTGGTGAAAAGTTGTGTGATGCAACAAACTACCCTGCTTAACTTTTAAAAAATTATGTTTGTGGTCAGACTCAATTTAAAAACTGTGGTTCCTACCATTTTTAAAAGCAGTGAAACTTTCTAAATATTAGTTTTGTATAAAACCTAAACACACACAGAAAATACATTTTTAAATATGAACAGCTTAATGCCAAAGCTTTAACTCCTAAAACCAAAGCACTCTTTTTAAGGGGGATCTTGTCATCACAAAACATCCACACTTCATTTAGACACAGATTTGCTTTTGCCAGTTTTGGAAAATTTACATGGCAAAGAAAATAATAATAACATAAGAGAAAGCCAAGGCAGAACAGATAAATGACACTGTTAGAAAAACCGAGCCAGAGATGAAATGATGGAATTTATTGCTTTTTAACAAAATATGCTTCACTAATGCGTAATATCCTCTGTTTATTTTTACCAAGCCTAAATTGTTCACTTGTTTTGTTCACAGCTTGTCATGGTCACAAGTTTCACACCACATTAATCATGCATAATCTGTTGGCAGCGACCTAAGGGAGGAGTGCTCTAATGAATGGTGTTTATGAGTGCTAATCTGTGGCATGTAAACCAGCGTTTTTGGTAGAGATAAGCTGCAATATGGTGAAAATGGATCTCTCACTGGTCTGAGCAGGCATCCTCAGTGAATCTGGCTTCCTGGTAAAGTTTAATAAAAAGCTAAAGGAGAGACCGACCTACTTACTGTTTATTGATGTTCTCAGGAAACTCTGAAAAACAATAATTATTACAGGACAAAAGTATATCAAAGTTTATGTTTAACTCTAAATCATCTCTGCTGTGAATAAAATAAAAAAGTAATCTCGGTGCCAGACCTCCATTACACATGGTTTAGTCAGGCGCAGGTTTATATCTCATTGTTTCCAGTAAATGTGTCTGGGAAAGGGACATCAAAGCTAAATATGGACATATAATGGAATTGCACTTAAAGGTCAGGAATCCAAGTAATTACAGAATGTTCAATGGAACAATAAGCCAGGTGCTAATCAGAAATCTTCTAGTCTCACAATTGCAACATTAAAATATACCTGAATTCAATAATTCTATGATTTTAAAACCGTTCAAAGAGGAATTCACTATTTTCAAGGTGGGATGTTCCATTATAGTTTGAGAATGTGGAGAGCTCATGTGCTGATTAGTTGATGTTTATTATAAAATAATGTACCTATATGTTAGTTGTAATTTCTCAAACCTAAGATCATACCTGTTGTTCTTTTAGCAAGGCTGTTAATTCTTTTCAAAAGTCAATGTCTCATCTGAGGAGAATAATTGCAACTTAAAACATAACATAGGGTTAATCTTAGTCAAACAGATGTCTGTAGGAAGACACTAGCTTTACAATGCCGCTGCTACTGTTCCTGTTTTACAGAACACAGTGCAGAATGAACTAAGACTCAAAAAATATGGTGTGCATGAAAAGGTTAAAATAAAGCACAGAGGGTGCTGTGATGTCAGTACTTGTTTACTACAAGCATTAGTAAATAAGCACTAATGCTTGATAATTGCAATTATCAAGTGCAATTGTTCCAAATCTAAAACTTAATCTTGCTCCATTTCTGCATAATATACTGCTGTTACATTCTCAATCGTGATGCGTACTGCTTATGTGTAGTATGTCTCATTAAGATGCATAAATATGGACTCTAATTTGATGGCTTATTAATTTGTGACATTGACTGTGCTTTTAAATTGTTGTTTAAGTCAGCATATATTTGTTACAACACACCTTTCACCTTCTTGGTGAAAGGTGTGTTGTAACCTTTCACCATGAAAGGTTACAACACCTTTCATGGTGAAAGGTTATTATCTGTGCTGTCAATCAGCACAGATAATTAGTCAATTATCTGTGCTGATTGACTAATCAAAATTCCTCTCACTGCAGAGGATGAAATCAACACAAATGGGTACATCCATGCATACATGGCCCTTGGCTTAACAAAGCTGTTTGTTGCCAACAATGTAAACCTAAAGGGTCAGCTAAAAATAAATGTTGCATGGCAAGTTTTGGTTAGGCTATGTGCCAATGTTTTTTCTGCCAAAATTTTCCTTACTTCAATTGAAATAGTGTTCACTGGAGGTGGGCAGCACCATCCCTCTCTCTAGATTTTCATGTGGCTCACTGAAGCCGCTTGTCTCTTGTGTTTTATCTGCTGTTCTGTCAATTAGATAGGGACAACAGAGAAGCCTATTTGGACAGAGGTCTGTGTCACCTCAAGACTGTGGCTGCCACTGTTGAGGTCATGCTATGAAAGGGAAATGGAGCACTACTGTTTCCCCTGAGCACTCTGAAACACAAGTGATTACATTGACTGATGTGTTCAAGGGACCCTAGTTAGTGGGAGATCAAAGGCAGCCTGGAGACCACCTGGAACTCCTCTTGGCAGTGGACTTGGCCTGTAAAAGTAAGAACTACTCTGGGAAAAAAGAGTGGAAGCACTGCTCCTCTCATTCCCATCTTGATCTTCGTGAGAAAAGTGGCTGCATTACTGAAGAACTTCCTTCACTATCAGTTTGATTTCTCTAGGCATTTAGTGAGACGTTTCAATATAAGTAGATGAGGAGCTGAGAAAGTAGAGGAGGCTTTGGTTCAAAAACAAATCGAATAACAAAACACTGAAAGCTTGGCCTCACTAATAGTTAGCTTTACTCTACCATAGCCCCAGCAGACAAGTGATAAATTGGGTGGATTGCCACAGTTTAACAATTGGACTCTTCTGTCTTAACATCCTGGTAGGTCCTCTAAGACCGCACTGAAAGCTGGGTAAAGTACCGTAGTCGTTTCACCCACATAAACAATCAGCATAGTCACTTTGTATAATCATTGTTCATAGAATTAAACATTATTTTTAAGAATGGTGACAGGAGAAAGTAGTCATAATTGGAAGCTTGCAAGTTTGGTTCAATCTCCTCCCTTGTATTCTGTATGGCAAAAAGTCCTTGGGCAAGACACTGTATTGTGCATCAGTGTCAACAGTATGTGTGAAGATTTGAGAGCACAGATGGATAAATGTAAGTTGCAATGGAAAGTACTTTGAGTGTTTGCAATGACAACCCAGTTATCCTTTATCTGGGCTGACATCATTTTACCAAATACTGAGATCCATACAAAGCAGTTCTTAGGTCACAGTAAGTGACAGATATTTGGCATTTTCACTCAAGCGCCACTTTAACGCAGTAGCTGCTAAGGTAGCAAACTGCTATTTGCTGTAAACTGGCAAATAGACAGCGTAAATGTTTGGTACCATATATATTATTTACATTTTTTTGTCATTAATTTAGAGCATTAACATTTAGGGCAAAATTTAAGAAAACTCTTTTTACAAGTCTTGAGTTTTGTGTATCAGGACATCAAAGTGATGAGCTTGCCTGGCCATTGCCTTCCTGTGCAATTCCTCTTGAAAAACTATTCTCACTTACACCACAGTCAGGGCTTTCTTCGCTTGACATGGAAAGTTTCTCAGCATCAAACTGGTGCATTACATACGTCATGGGTGAATGTTAGGGTAAAATCTAAAACCTCAGCACAGTCCAGGAAGCAATTGTTTCTCAACAGCCAAGAGCCCAAACCATCTGTATGAAGCAAATAGCATAGGTTAAATGGTTGATTTTTACCAGTCTACTAAAGAGCTGATCTTAACAAGGTTCTAATATGATTTAAATTTAACCTCAAGTGAACAAAATACTCTGTTGTTATTTATTAAACAAAATATAAAGCCAGAATGGAAAAGTTGTGTCGGACTCAATTAAACACTCTCTTGCTGTTCTCTATCATCAGGGACTCTTAATAAAAACTCTATGTGAGGATCAGCAAGAATGACCACCTTGGAAATGTGTGTTTCAGCCATGGGGTTTAAAGGTATGTGTTAATAAAATGCCACTGATAGCCTTAACAAACAGTTGCTGCTCCTGTTCAATTTATGAAGAGTTTGTCAGACTTTTCCAAGACAATCTAAATGCCATCATTCAACAGCAGGAAACATTATTTACAAACTTAACCATTATTAAATAGTCGCCAGTCTCTCCTGGAGTCTAATTCTTTGCAAATTCAATAAAATAATTCCGGGTTCAGATTTTTTTTAAAGCCTGTGTTTTTAAAGCTTCATCTTAGATTTTACAGGGATTGGTCAGCATGCTCAGTGTTTAAATGTCCAAATATAGTTTGTTGGAAACAATGGTTTAGTGAAAGTCTCTTCCATAAAAACAATGTGGCAGCATTTAGGTTTGCAAATCTGCAGTTTATTGAACTGTAAGTCAACCAGAACTATTTTCAAAAGTGAAGATGTCCGTTCGTACTTCACACTCTTGGTGAAAACTAAACACATCACATTCAGCATAGACAACCTGCAGCCACAGGACCTGGGGCTCTTACAGTCATTGTGTGTAGACCATAAAATCCTAGAGGCAAAAATATAAGGTCATCTGTCAAACAGTTGAAATCAGGGCCCCTCCCTGAGCAAAAAAATGACTTCAACAGAGTCACTAACATATAAGTTAAAGAACCAGATTGTTGCAAGAGCCCCGTTAAAGACCTCAAGAGAGTTGATCTTAAAAAAATTCCCACAAACCCCCCAAAACCAAAGTGATGATAAAAGGGCTGGCGGGTCATAGTTCCACTATAACTTTGCGACTGATAAAGTCATGTTGGTCACAGCAAACATGAAATTTCTAAAACCTGTTGAATCATAAAAGGCTTTTCTTTTCTGGCTTAATAATTTTTGGAAAAATAATGTCAATGTTATCATGGTGTGGAGTGTGACTGGCTATTTTTTTATCTCTGCCTCCAGCGACAGGTCAGCGTGCCCAAGGCAGCTGATTGCTCTTATACCAGAGAACAATATCCTCATCCTCTGCCATGGTTCATAAGGAGCTTTGTGACTCAGTGCCAGATGGACAACCTATTCTACTGTAGAATCAAGACAAACATTGCATCTCCATGTTTCCTTTGACTTGTGTCTTCTTTGTTTCCTCAGATCATGAAGAACATCTTATCCAGTCTATCTACTGAATCCTCACGCCATTAGATTCCAAAGGTTTTTTTGTTTCTAGCAAGTCTCCTCTCCCTGCTCCAATCCAACTCGAAGCCCTCCATTACTCCCTAGACTAATGTCTGAAGATGTCTGAAGATGACATCTTCAGACATTAGTCTGAAGATGTCATCCACTGTACCTCTGAGTTCCTTTGCCTGTCCACTTTCCAGTTTATCAACAAGCCCTGACACAATACTATTCTCCTCGGGATGAAAAACTGAGGATTCTAAGTTTTTGATCAGGATCCTCCGAATCAACGTGATATTCCACTTCTGCCAGCTCTACTTTCATTCTTAGAACATTAACTTCATTATCCCAGCCATCTTTCATCTCTTCCTTTTCTTCTCAGACAACCCAAACAGATCTCCATTGTTATGCCAAAACCTTTCTGTGGTCCCCCAAATATGACAAATGTGGAAGTTTTGTGCACTTAAATAATTGAAAAAGCTGCTACAAAAACTGATTATTTTAACAAATCTGTGGGCACTTCCATTGACAATGTATGGTATTGTTTTTGAGTGTTTGGTGGATTGTATTGTTGTCTGTATCTTATTTTTGTTGATGTATTTAGAAAAGTCACTCTTGTATAAGAAACAATAAGTCTCAAGAGGTTTTCTTGTATAATTAAAGGAATACTAATAGTATATCTTGATGTACTTACACTAGAAGTAAAATAGGAGTTAGTTGTCTTTTACCATGGTTAAGAACTTTTCCAGAAACATGTTTTTCATCATTAGTCTGCTGTTTTGAAGCCTTACTGTTTATATCCAAGCAACAAAACAATGGTTAGTCATTTTGCAGAAAGATTTATTGTATTTCCAAAGTCTCTTGAGATCACTGGCTATGGCAAATTCAAGTAAATGCTTTAACAGTTCAAATGTCACAATTTGGGAAATTCTGCAAATCAAAGAGGGTTATGGCAATAATAAGTAAAATATTTGATTTGAATTTCTGTCTATGAGCCAATGGTGTGGCTTGGGAGATACAGTACCCCCCTCTTCTGTACAAAACCAGATGTTTACAACAGAGACATTTGTGGTAAAACACAGAGTGGCTGGGTCTCAATGTCAAAAGAAAATTTTTCATGTACAAGTTAATTCAGGGCTCTTGGAACAAGAGAAAACATCTCTGTGAATACCAACACATGATGGAAATGTGCTTTATCATACTGAGCTCAATACTCAGTCTATTCATATACTGGACATGTTATGCTTTATGCATTTTTTTCTACATCCACTACTGTTTTTTCTCCCTGGATCACAGTATATTACATCTCAGTTGTACTCTCCACTCTAGATAAAAGACTTCTTAATCGCTTGTATCTAGGAAAACGTCAGTGTACCTAAACTCTATCAAGGTAAGATTGTTCAGACCTAATCATTTTGTTTGTTCCTTTTTCCATTACTTCCAACCGTGACACCTTGGCAAAAATGTAGCTGTTTGTTTTACAGCACACTACTGGAACTTATTTCCTAATACCCTCTTGAGATTCCAATGGAAAAAGACATTAATGTCTGTCTCCCTCAAGCCCAGGTCTTTAATAATCTTTGTCCCCAGTAGTTGCTAGATTTGTCTATGGAAGTGTCCCTTTGATTCAAGTATTACCTTTAAAGGAGCAATCTGCCTGAATGAGCAATACTGTAGAGTTAAGTTTCCACTCCACATTACTAGCATTTTATTTATGGGGACTGCACAAGATAAAAGAAATGGTCATTTATAGCTCTAATACTTGTTTATTTTAGCGAGATCTGAGCCCTGTTCTTCACCTTTTTATGAACAGGAAGTTGTCCTCTATGATTTAAATATGTACAACCTCGATCATAAACTTGAGTTGCTTTTTCAGTCATTTATCAAAAACACCTTTCCTTTCTGCAACATCCAGACCAGTAGGAAATTTTAATTTTATAAGATTGGAGTACAGATGGAAAGCAAAACAAAATATCAAATATTAACTAAACACTCACTGTGACATTTTTTCTCTCAAAAATATTAAAACTCTCTTTCTTGACAATCCAAGTCAAGTGGAGAAAGCCCAGATAATGCTGGTAACGAGATTCTTTTTTCAAACAAATTGGCACAGGAAGTTAATGGCCAGGCTAGAATTTACATCAATCAGTCAAAAGATTTAAAGCAGTATCCACACATGCATTTTGTTTAAATTAAAATGTCAAAGAATAAAATGCAAAACATGTCAAACTAATTGTTTCAATCTGACAAGGTGCTGACTTAGCCCATTCTTAAAAGAGATGTGGTCCAAAATCACTTCAAAAGTTGACACAGGTCAAGATTAAACTCATAATTATGCTCCACTCTCTGATCACGGACGGCAAGTCTGTCAGTATATTGTAGTGCTACTGGTTAATCACTGCTAATCATTTGTTAATTGGTCTGTGACTTGCGTCACTGCCAATCACGGACCAATCAAGGAATGGAGTCTGCTCTCAGTCAAATTGCTTGTAACCTCTACTGCTTGTAAAACCCCTGAAATGTAACACCACATCCAAGGACTTTGTCATTATTTTCATAAATAAAAATTATGACTGGAAGGTCTATGTAACTGTACAGCTTTAATAGGATACAGTCAACATGGTTTTGGAGGGTATTTTTTGTGTTTTTATTTTACTTACATTAAAGAAATGGTTATCAAACACACAAAATCATCAGACTCTCTTCTGACATGGGGCTAGAAAAGTCATACGGCTCAGTGGATTGGAAAGGTTGTCTTCTCAGAGAAGAACCTCAAGAGTGAATAATCCTTTTATATTATTTACATCTTAATTACTCCTTTTAGTGGAAATCCCTGAAATTTCAAAGTCGTCTAGACATTAAAAGCTGTTAGTCTGTCAGCCCCCTGCCATGTACTATATGAGATCTGAAATACTGGCTTTGACAAGGGTCTTAGGAGAAACAGCCAACCTGCTTCTGTCTCCAGGAGGAACTAAACCTGTGTCTCTAGGAATGTCCAAGATATTAGAGAGATTCTGTGGTGCAGATCGGAACCCACATGGATAGACCATTGTGAGGGGATTATTAGTTCCCATGTAGTCCTCATGCTTTTCAGGCCCTCTTTTTTTCCACCTCCATGTTTGTCTTTGTGTTTGATTCTACTCCCTGGGTCCACTGAATTGGGCAAATTAGGTTTTACTCTTTAAAGATTCATGTTCATTATCTACCTGACCGAGCATCTGTTGGTTTGGTTTATTGGGAGGATGTTAAAAAAATATGTTTCCATGACATTGACCTGGACATGCTTGAGAATGTCAGATTTTCCAAGAATACCTTGGACGTCAATTCTTTGTGTGCCTTGTATTTCCTCTTGAATGGTTTCCATTTGACCTGACTGAAAGAGACTGGAACAATTCACCACTGGGTTTAAATTTGGCATTGAGGCCCAGGAGATCTGTAAATTACCGCCCCACCTCATCACAAAATGTGTGATATGTTTGTTCAAATTGTTAGAACAAGGCCAAAAAAATGTAAGATGGTCTCATGATGTAATATCTGCAATGACAAATTTGTTAATACTTACAATTGAATGAAAAACCAAGTTAAGAAATCTTTTTTTCTTTTTAAAAATTAACAGTGTCATGTGTTTAGACCTTGGCTGGCAATTCTTTGTACAACACCCTCTTACTAATAGAAGAACACTTAGTATCTTACTGTGACTTTCCTTGGCAACATTTAAAATTTCTTAAGATTTTAAATAGTTCATGATGCCAAGTACTCTAACAAAGTTAAAAGGGCAGTTGGAAGAAAATAAAAACAAATCCTAGAGCGAGCCTGAGGTGCCTTTTCACACCTCATGCTCATTACTCCAGAATATTTATTCTCAATCCTATTTTGATCTGACCAGACCACACAGTTACAGCTAATGCTAATTTGGCAGACCCCACAGTTGTCCGGCATACCTCCTTAAAAAAATCTGTTGACTTGTCAATAACGTCTTATGTTTTTTTATGGGGCTGAAAATCTGTTGTTTATTGAAGTCATGCAATAGAATGTAATATATCTGGGGATTTTATACATCACTTACTATACTGCTCCCTCTGTCTGGTCAAAAGATAAACATAGTCGTTGGTTTACAGAAAATAGTTTAAAAAAACGGAACGGATCAAATGAAAAGCAGTCAGCTGGATAAAAATAACTTGTTGATTTCAGAGGTCAGAGGAGAATGAACAAGCTTATGATAGAAAGATAAAAATAGCTAAGTTATAACTAATGCCATCTCTAAACACATGTCTGAATCCTTCCAGTGGATGGGCTACAGTAGTAGAAGTTCACACCAGGTGTCACTCCTGTGGTTGTGAATCATTTTGTAACTTGGTATAAATTACTGCCCACAAAACAGACTTTGTTGATTACCATTTTCCTGTTTTATGAGCATGATGTATTCATCTCCTGATGCCCCCTTGAAGCAGTATAATCAGTTATAATGCTCAAATCATCTCTTCCTGATTCCTTCAACACAAAAATGAACTCCTTTAATGGCTTTCCCAGTCACCATTTTAGTTCCATTAAAGTGTTGTTGGGAAATGATGGATCAAGATATTTCACAATTGTCATGATAATATGGACCAAAATATCTGCAGAATGTTGACGATCTTTTGTTGAATCTATGCCATTAAGAACTGATGGAGCTGTGATGGGAAAAGGTAATCCAACCTTGTAATAGAAAGGTGCATCTAATAGAGAACTCAACGAATGTATTCATTTTCCATATCTGTAAACCCATATTACCTTAATGCATTTTAGAGTACTGTTACAGCTACTAATTTTAAATGAAATGGCTTAGCTTTTAACATTTTTGTCAGAAGCTGCAGTTTTGACATCAAGCGTAAGGTCCCAACTCAGCTTGATCTGCCTTTCCCCTCACTATGTCTGTGGCGCTCAACCTTTTTGCAAATCCTGTGCCTGATGGCCTATTTATGGTCTCTTTCATGCCTCAGCTGCTTTCAAAAACATTCCATCCTTTGTGCACCATTGAGTTTGCTGTCGATAGATGTGAGATTTCTTTGACCACTCTTTCCACTCTCTCAATTCTGGATGCTGTTTTGAAATGTTTCCCCTTCATGGTAATACACTGATGTGAACTGGACATAAAAAAAACAAACGTATGTGGGCAGTAGTCACATCTAACATGAAAAGCACTATCTACTCATAATCGTATTGTCTACTTGATAACTATTTTATTACCTTTTAAATAAATACTTAATTATATGAATGTTGAGCAATTGTCTGAAACCAGAGATTTTTACAAATCTGGAAAATAATCTAATGTTTTTAAATTTTTAACTGAAAATGGACACACAAAGAGACACAAACAACAAGTGCAGCGGAATCTTTTGGTTGTTTAACATTGAGTTATGCTAAAACTCGCAGCAAGGGTCAATAATAAGTTTAATGTGATAGTTACTAAATAGCCTGTACTTGTATAGGGCTTTATCTAGGCCAGAGAAGTTTATACCTGGAAATTATTTGAACCTTCCCTGTGTCCATTCCTGTACTCTTCTATGCCTCTTCATGATGTCGGAGCCAGGTTATACCTTGCTACATTAATAGACAAAAAAGGGAGTACATTCTTGCTGCTCCATTCTGTGTGCTGTTGGTTTAACAACAAAACATTTTTCAGTGAAAGGAATTTTAAAAACAAATCCTCAGGCAGAATATTTTAAGACTATTTTCCTGTAGCCACAAGTTTTCCCTATCCCAATTTTAGGTTGAATTTCCTACTGTTTATTTGATTGGGAGCCTGCTGAAATAAAATGTTTTCAAGAATGCAGCAGTAAGCCCAGACGTTTTCTGTAAATGATCAAAAAAGGGCATGTAAGTATTGTTCATGACAGTGATTATGCTGGCCGCACAGACTGTGGTTAGTCAGTTGCTGCAAGGAAACGTCCTCCTGTGTTTTTATTTCTTTGAAAACAAGTTAACTGTTCTTCTCACAGTATTTCAGGAAAACAATGAAATGAAATGTAATTCACTTGGCTTTTTATTTTCTAGCAGAAAAAGGTAATTGCTACTTCCTCACTCAGCTCGCACACAATCCACATCTGGAAAGGATCAGATGGAAGGGGTGAAGATGGTAAAAAATGAAGGAGCACTTTAAACGGAGCAAAAATATTTAAATTGCATAACTAGTTAGCATGTGTGATCTACACGTCTGCGCACTGCAGGAGCTTGGAAATCATCGGCACTGCTTCCTATATGGTTTGATCAATGGAGTTATGCTTTTCTAATGGAACATTAACTAATACTGTGTGATGTTTTGTAGTGATTCTATCTATTGAAAAATGATTTTACCCTAGTCTTATCCATCCAGCTGCACTTAGAAGCCTCACACGTCAATGCATAAAGCAACCACTTATTTTTGTTCTACTGGCATTTTCGTCACGTCTGCCTTTTGGTATATTTCCAAATGTGCTTTTGAAACATAATCAATGAAACATTTTGATGTGTAACCATGGCACCTGACAAATTGTGTTTATTGATGGAACTTGACTATTGTTGACTGTGTGTTCTACAACTTTATATTTTTGTTTACGTGTGTATGCGTGTGTGTTTTGGTGATGTAGAGCACTTTGAGCTGTGTTGTTGCTGAAATGTGCTATACAAATAAAATTGACTGATTGATATTCTTTCCATTTTTAGATAATGGGTTGTACCGTGCTCCATGAGCTGGCCAAATCTTAAGATATTTTTTTATAACCTAACCCTGCTTTAAACTTCTCTACAGCTTCATCCTTACCAGACCTACCTGTCTGGAAGGTCTCTTGTTCTTCATAATGGTGATTGCTCTCTACTGTTCTCTGACAAACATCTGAGGCCTTCACACTACAGCAGTACTCATATTGGGAATAAATTGCACAGAGGTGAACTCCGTTCTCAGCTAAGACTTTTATATAAAACCAGTTGCATTGGATTTTTTTCAGCGGCATCACAGTAAAAGGGAAGAAATATGAAAAGCAAACTACAGGTATCGTTGTTTTTCCACTACTTGGGACACTTCTTAGTCTATCACAGAAAACTCAAATAATATAAGCACAGATTTCTGACTGTTGCTATACTGTAGTTATGAAACTTTTTTCCATATAAAAATAGGAATTTATTGTAAGTAGCATGAGTACAGATCTTTGTTTGTGATGTGTAAGAGGTCTTTATGGTCTTCAAGTCTTCTTGATATGATAAATGTTGGCTTTAGAAACAAAATATGCGGTCCCCCCAAATAACAGCTGGAAAGAATTTGGAGAAAACAAAGATCCATGTACTGTTTGTTGTTCTTCTTTTGTGTCCAAGTCTGGGATTTCACAGAAGTTCCAACTCTCTGTTTAACTTCCTTTGATATCCGTCTCCGTCTTGATGGTATCTGCTCAGCTCTGTCACTCAAACAAGAGAACCTCTGTAGGCAATTCTTGGCTCACCAAAATAAATATGTAAGTTTCTACATTTTTACGAATCCCCAAGATGTATTTTGATAAAATCATTGTATTTTGCAAAAGCACAAATAATTTGTGCAGCATGTTTTATGGTTTGTTCAAGTAACATATGTGAAAGTCAGATACTGATACCCCAGATACTAATTACATGCAGATTGGTGTTAGACCCAATACACTAAGAGGACACTGACTGGTGTTCAGCTGACAGCATAGCCGATACTGATCATTAAGCGATTAATCTTACAGAAAAAATTCTGTCATTGGTGAGAAAATATTAACATTTAATCAGTGTTGCACCTTATTTTCTTATCACAGAACTTAAACCTTTAGTAAATATAAGCTCCTTCAAATATGATGCAGAACTGTGGGAAAATGTAACTGCCAAAAATCAACAACCTTTGGCAGTTAAATTCCCCATACAAGACTTGTTTGAAAATAAATATTTTTAAGTGAAGGAAAACATAACCCAATTGTGTATAGTGCCTGCCCTATACATTTTTTTCATTTGCTTTTCTTACCACCCTATAATTACATATCATGCCTGCTATAGCTTTTCTTCTCACTCTGTCTGTACCTATGGAACATGTTTGCACTTCCACTTAGTTTCAGGTATAGACATTGTTAGGGCCATCTTAGAGGCAGGTTCAGCCTGCATACAGTTCTCTGCACCTGGGAGCCATATGGGGAGAGCCTCATATTCAATAAATTACAACATACGTTTAAATGAGTCAAGTTAAAAGTTTTGAAAATAACCTTTAAGCAGGCATTAAACACTTTTCATGAAATCCACATTTTGGTTGTTAAAAAATATTTTTTCAGTCTGATGTAATATTCTAATTTTAAATGTCAAGTAGTAGTTATAAGTGGAAAATCATCATAATTAACAGAAATAAAGGCTTTGAATCCATCTGTGTGAAAAAAATCCCTCAAATAAATGAACTTTTCAAGAATATTCTAATTAGATGAATGGGTCTGTTTACATATTTATCTGTCCAACAAGTCTGAGGATTGGACAGATAAATCATGGATTTTTTTTTGTGGAGCTGCCTGATGAGATTCTTGTTTCTACTCTCAGGGGATTCCATGTGCATTGCAGCCCCAGAGTTAAAAGCACTGCTGCAAATTTTTTAGAGTACTGGTTCTTCCCCATTCTTATATCATCTACAAGTGCTGAAAGGCCTTCCTGATCCTATTATCATCTCAAAATATTTGTGAGGTCAATAAGAACCATAGAAGAATGAACACTTTAGTGTGCACAGACACAAACATCGATCTTCTTGGGACAGGGAATGGTTTTTAGGATTGCAAAAGATTTGTTTTTCAGTATGACAGGCAAACACTGTTCTTTGGCATCATTTAAAGAACAGTGGTGAGTTTGATGTTTCTAGATTTCTATGATATTTTTATGTTTTAATTTGTGTGAGTTGTAGAATTCTGTCATCAACTCAGAGCTTAATCAGTTTTAATGTGATTAAATGTGCTTTGAGGTTCCAGAGTTACTGCATATGTTCAGATGCCGTCAGGGGATCTGGCCACTGACAGTAAAACATCAGTTCGATTGGCCTTGGGGGCAAAAAAATAGGTTGTGTGAGTTCAAAATAAAAAAAAATATATATTCTTTAAATCCATCCCTCTGTGTTTTCCTGCATATGACTAAACTACTACATAAAAAACAATACTGCAGTGATGGATTTTTATTACTTTTTATTTTCACCAAAAAAAAAGCTTTTCTGCATTGATTATCATTTGTTTTTCTGGTTTCTAAGATTGTATTTGTTATTCTTTGAAAATACTAAAAAAAATATTCAATTCAAATAAATTCACTCCTGACCCCACTAAGGGACAAGGGTGTTACAAAATGGATGGATGGATGGATGGATGGATGGATGGAAATAAATTCAATTCACTTTATGTGCATGTTGCCAATTTACAACAAATATCTCAGTGCATTTCAAAAGACAATGTGAGCAATCAAATTGGTATTAAATTTAATTTTGATCAACACAGTTCATTACAATCCAATCCAATTATTCTGATTCAGATCCAGTTACATATTGTCCAATTCAGCCCAAATTCAAAATATAATATCATAAAATTCTCTTGCTCATATGGAACCAATTAGTAAAAAGTTGTCTAGCAAAAACTGGATACAGTTTGAGAGTACAGTGATGCTGCATGTTTAGGTGTAAGGTGTATATCAGTTTTCATCTTTAATATCCATTGGACACAAATGTTTTGCCAAAGCTTTTTAATCATCTGCTCCATATGGTCTAATAAAATGTTGGCCACCATTTGTAACACCCCCCACTCTTCTTTTCAGGTTTTCCACAAGGTTTTTTGGGTCTTCCAGAAGTGCGTATGTGAGGTCAGATAACAATGCTGGTAAGGAAGGCCTCACTCACAGTCTGCATTCTATTTCATTCAAGGTGCTCCTGGAGGTCAGGTCCTAGGGCACCCATTAACATCTTAATCATAAGAAAATGTCAATGTTACAGTAAAAGTACAGATGGAATCCTAAAAGATTCCATCTGTATCAGTATCATATCAGGAGTAAAGCGATGAAAGAGGAGAGAAAGCATTATCTTCTACTACCAAGAATACCAAGAAGGTATACTAGAAAGCAGAAACACAAAGGCAGAAGTACATTCTATGGGAAAATTAAACAAAGAGGGCACATGATTAGTGGCAATAATGACTTTGTCTGGAAAAGAGACATAGTCAAGTGGCGTGGCTTTGAGCCAGGGTTACTTTCACTCAGGAATAAAAATAGCAAGAACACACAGTTAAAGGTAACAGTAGCAATGTTCATCAGAGAGACAGTTAAATACCAATGCACTGGGTAAGGCGGTCTTTCCACATGTCTCTGAGAAGAATTTTGTCAAAAAAGATCATGTTTGTAACAGAGATAAAAAACTGACAAAATGTAGTCAGGCTGTTTGTTCTCTCTACTGTTCCTCTGAAGTTGTGTAAGTAAAATCGGGATCACAATGATGTTTTCTATCATCCAATGTTTTCCGAACCTTCATTTAAGACAGAATTTGTTTAACAAAATGTCCATCTTTTCCATGTGTTCTGTTACAAATCAAGTTTGTTTTTGTGGTTCTTTAACAAAGGTTACCTGCCATGCTTAATTTCTTTTTCTAGTTATCAGTTTTTTGATCATCCACTGGACCTGTCTCCTGCTGAAACACTTGCACTCAATTGTTGGGCTGTGAACAATTTGTAGGCAGTCTAACTGACTTCTAGACTCTTTTGGGACACATGAATATTGTCAGATCCTTTTTCCCTCTTTCATTTTCTTTCCCTTCTCTTACAAAATCACATACAAATCCAATCAGTCATTTTTCCAAGGTCAGTTGGAGTTGTCATGACTCATGTGGCGTGTTTGTTAAAACTCAGTTTTGGGTTCATATGTCTGCATTGGTTATGAAAAAAAGTTCCTGAACAGCAGGAGTTCATGGAGGATTTAAAGTCACTGCTTTTGGAGCATAATGATTTAATGACTGACACATGTAGCTAGCCAACATGCAGCTCCCATTAATAATTTATTCAAACAGATTGAAGAAAATTTCAACGTAAAACCTTTTGCTACAAATAATCATATTTGTGATTTTTGTATTTTGTTTTTCTTAAAATCACTACACTGGTAATATCTACTAATATATATATTTTTAATATTAAAAAGAATTACATCCTTAATTATCCACTTTTGATATTGTTCTCTCCAAACAGAGAAGTTGTGAATTCTAAATTTCGCCTTTTTCTGTTATGACCATTGGTAAATTAATAAAACGTGTTCAATAACTTCAAGAAGGAGTAAAGTGAAGCTAAGTAACTGTTTACTGACAGCAGTGCAACACAAGAATGTGTCAAAAAGGGCATCTTTCATTGTTACATAAACACAAAGTAACTAATAGACATAGCTATATAATCCAGTTTCTGTTTACAATTTTTAGCAAGTTTGGTGCAAAAATTTGAAATGATCAGTTGAAAAATTGCTAAAACTGCTAGTCATACTGCTCCTAACGCTTAAAGTAATTCAGTGAGTAGGTAGAAGAAAACCTGGAGTGACCAGATTTTTTTGTGGCACCATCCTTCCCGCATGTTATGTTTTTCTCCCACATTTTTTCACTGCTTACAAAAAATATGACATTTCACCATTTATAAATATTTCTGGTTGTGAAACAAAAATATTCATGGCATTTAAACTAAAGGGGTTCGATTCATAACAATTTTTTTTAACACTGTAGTTTGGCAAGGTACAAATGCCATTTGTGTTAATTGAAGACTCTAATCAAGAAGATAATCAAGCTTTCCATTTTGGATTTTAATATGGTGTTCAAATTTAGCTGGTAGATGGCTGCCATGATGTAATTTGAAATGTTAAGGAATTTCTTAAGCAGGTGAATGAATAAATCCTTCTGAGCAAATAAAATAAAACGCAACTCCCACTGACTCTAATATGTATGGTTTGTCAATCAAGCTTCACTATAATTACTCTTGGGCATATAGTTCATGACAGGTACATGAATAGAGTTAAAGCCTGCACTTAGGTGTTTCTGCTCTGAAAGTGTTGAAATGTGTATTTATTGAACAAACTCTAAAAGAGTTGGTTCAGATGTTTGCAATTCATCAGCCCAACTGGACATCTGTTTTTGGCTGAAGGAAGAGAAGGACTTAACTCACAAAAATGTGTTTATTTTGGACCGAGTTCTCAATAGCCTCTCCAATCCTAACAAATTGTCAAGTATCTGAAGAAGGCAGGTAAACTCTATGGCACTGACGTCAGACCTGTTAAATTCTGCGATTGCAATTTTGAGAAAGAAACTTTATTTTGCTTTGATTAAACACAGAAACATATGAACTCTTAATCATTTCTTAAGATTTAGATCTCCTGAAACAAGTTCTATACCATAAAGAAATCACAAAGGGTTCTTTCCTGTAGCTTAGTAATGAGCAAAGTGCACATGCTGTCGTCTTTTTAGGCAGCATGTGGTTGTGAAATGTCTTTTTTTTTTATGGTTCATAAACTGCTTTGTACTGGTTTTAAAAAATTTGCAATTTTGAGTAACAATTGAAGATTGACCCAGCAGCTCTAAAATCTGGCATTCTATTATAATAGCTTTATAATTTAATCATGCTCAAATGACCCAAAACCTAAAACTACTTTGATATGGACACAGAAAACCAAAGAAATACACAGGAAGTGCCAAATTGCTCAAATATTGAACTGTGATTTGGGGTCACAGTCAAAATTAGGTAAACAAATTAGACTGAGTTACAGTTTCCTTAGTTTTTGTGGTTCATAAGTAATTGTTACAAGCAAAACAAATTTTCATAAAACCGTTGTCCATTCTCTTTTCCAGCATTATCAACAAAGTGTTAACAATAAAAAATGTCCTTATTGCTAACAGCTGAGCTTTGAAGCATAAAAAAACTGTCCCATTTCAAAGGATCTATACCACTATCTTACAAATTTTGATCCAAATCCTTGTGAAGTGCTTAATCTTTAAATACCAATAAAATTAAACAAAATCTGGATACAACTGAAGTTATGGTTTCAAGAATTTGGGCTCTTGTAGCTGATAATATTTGGCTCCAAACCTGATGATGACACCATGATTTTATCTAGGTGTTTATTATTGAGGTTAAGACCATCATACATTATCGCTGTGGCATATCAGATATAACACATGATGAAACTAGTTGCCTACCTGAACATAGCTGAAATCCTCAACAGAATTTTGTAATGTCTCTCTCATATAAATAAGATTACTAGGTCTGAAGACATCCTGCGAACATTTTTTCTTCATAGCATCCACCAACTCCATTCTATTCTTTCCTTATATTATTCTTCTGTCCTGATCCACAGTCTTGTCGTTTTTGATTACTGTTACTGTCTTCTCCTTAATGCTTCTCACAAATCACTCCAGAAACTTCAGCTGTTCCAGAGTTCAGTTGCCCATAGCATTACTAAAACCTCCTCCTTTTCTTATATCACAAATTTTTTGACAGCAACTTCACTGCAGCTCCTGTTCATGCACAAAATCCAGTTTAAAATGCTGTTGGACACCTTCAAAGCCATCCATATGTATGTATATATAGTATGTATATATATGTATATATATATATATAATGAGACATTTTTGTTCGAGCTGCATCTTTAAAATGATGTTCACATATATACGTATATATTAGTAGCTTGGCACACAATATAAATTACAAAAATAAACAACAATGAAGCATAAAATACTAACATTACCATAGCTTAAAGCAGGATATAAAATATATATATATATATACATACACTGTATATATCATGGGGTGAGGGAGACTAAGATGCAGCTATTTTAATTTGTTAATTTGTTTTTCTGAAAACCTTTTGGTTTTCATTTAGTTTTGTCTTGGAAACTATGGCTTCCTTCCAGTTTGAATCCTGTCTGACAATATAATTTATTTTGTTTTGCTTCCGCACAAAGTTTGGATAGATCTAAATACAAACCCCATATGGTTGGAGTAACCATTATGTTTTTCTCTGCCCCTCAGAGTTGCTTCACTTGTGTTTAAAAATAGCAGCATTTTGTTTAGAAAAATAGAAAGTATTCATACATGTGTATGTTGTAGAATGCCATTCATAATATTAGTGAATTTGAAACTGGAGCAGGGTCCTTTAAACTAAGACATTTCAAACGCACATCAAACAACTTTCATTTTGAGAGAGTACAGCTGTCCTGAATTTAAAGCTCTGCACACAACAGCACCATAAAAATAGAGCCTCTTAGAAGAAGAACAAGAACAGTGCTGAAGCATTAACAAGAATAATTTACAGAAGCTCATTCCTCTGGTTCTCTGGGTTCATGTTCATTTTTCAAAGTGAGAAATTACTTGGGATGCACACTTCAAGTTTGAACAGTAGAAAAACTGTGGATACAGCTCTGTGAAAAAGTGTTTGCTGCTTATAGATTTCTGTTCTGGTTTTTTTGGGTCAAACTATATGAAACATTTATATTAATCAGTATGAAATTCTGATTTCATTTGTTAGGGAAAACAGCTGTTTAAACTAACTGGGGCTTTTGAGAAAATGTAATTGCTCTTAACCCTAATGACTGGTTTTGCCAGCAACTGCTATCATGTGTTTGTGATAATTGGCAACTGGAGCATGCACACGCAGACACTGGGAGGTTCTAGAGCATACAAGTTACCCCTGCCTATTAGATGTTTAATTTCGATACATAAATAAAGTCATAAGAACTAGGTAACATTACAGTTTATCTGCTAGTGAAATTACCTTTAATAAAGTTCTGCTCAGTAAAAACTGGGCATGTAGATGAAGTTGTGTTTTCTATTTCTGTTTCTAAAAATTATAATGTGATGATAAGGGTATATTGATATGTAAACGATATCAGCAGACATCTTGTTATCAGTTCTTAGGGCTTGCAGTTAATCTCATTAATTTTTACACTTTGGAGTAAATTTGGTTAGCTAGTCACTTTTGAGAGGATTCTGCTCTGTTTTCTCCATTTGAAGATGTTGATTTTTATGATTGTTGAGTCCCTATTCAGTCTTTCTTTGTATGACCATCATGACTGCTATTACTGAAGAGGTAATCTAAGGTTTAAGTGCCTCATGTTGAGACATTATTTAAAGTTTGTTTCTGCAGTGGGAACCCAGTGTTTTCTGCCAAAACCTAAATGAGCTTAGAAGCATAAGAGGGATTTTCTCTTGATATGCTTCTTTGTTTTTCATTTTGTGGGATTTCCATATTCTTATAAGCAGAGCCCATTTTGGAAAGATCACATCAAGATTTGCCAAGAATCTCAAGGTTTGTTGTACCTTAAAATGTATAAGGGACATAGAGACAAGACCTAGTTTTATTAAACTAATCTGATCAACCCAATAAGAAATGCAGATTTATCTGTCAAAAGTTTATTTCTACCATTGTTTTTATGAATTTTATAAACAGCTAAAAGTATAAAGCTCCAACAACATACCTGACTTAAATGTTACTTGGTAGTTCCATGTTGAAGATTTACTTTGTATCTCCTTAAGTAAAGTATTAACATTTGATCAATTGTAAATAGCTATTGTTTACTAAATATTTAATTTCATGGGAGCTCACCATGTAATTGTTATATAGTTATCCCATGCAATAAAATTAATAAAAATCTGCTCCTGTACAATTATGATAGGATATCACAGTTCATGTTTTTAAAGGCAAAATTCCCTTTGACTGCTGAAGCTTATTTTTATGGAGCTTTTGCATATTTCCAGATGCGATGATTGCTGTTCTGAATGTTCCCTTAAATGCAAATAAGACCTGTTCCCAGACATTCTTCACAGAACCATCTGAGCACCAGACCTGGAGCTTCTGGTTGTATTTGGAGATTACATAGCTGACTGCAATTACTGTGTATAAAATGTGATCCACTGATTTTGTGTTGAAAACTCTCAAACATTCTATTGGGCTTTCAAGAACTCTCTCACACTAAATATTGAGTTTTAAACACTACACCTAGGATTTTGGAGGGTTTTCTTATGGATATAAAATTAAATGTATCCTTAGACCCTTTGTCATACTCAGGAAGGATTTACAAAGTGCCACTCCCAGGGATCCCAGGTTAATAGAACTGTAGCTTCCTTTACTGTGTAAGTGAACAAGAATCAAGAACTAAATCTGATTCCAGTTAAATAAAATCACCAAAGAGCTGTTGTGAGAAAACTAGGTTTATTTAACAGAGGCATCACAGGTGTTCTCGACCTTCTTCATAAAAATTAATTCTTAGCATGGTGTTGCGCTGGGGATTTACAAATTCCAACTTTAGAGATGACATGGAAAGCATTAAGGGATCAGTAAACATGTGGACAACTAAGACACATGTAGAAAGAGAATTAATTGCCAAAAGATAATGTTAAAACTCTCAGGTGGAACTTGAATCACCCAGGTCTTACTTGATTAGAAAGTCTGAACAGTTTTCTATGAAACTCCTTCTCCTCTCACATGGTAATGAACTCATTAGCCCCTGAATGAGAAAAACATGCAAAACTTCTCAAGGAGTTTTATGCTGAAGTGTCGCCAGCTCCTTCACACTGAGGAGGATGGTGTGATTAACACTCTGGACAGTTCCAGAACATCTGTGGGAGGAGAAAAGTGCTTGAGTGAAACATAAACAATGTTGGGTAGAGAGAAAAAGCATGTTTGGAGCTGTGTAGTCTATGCACCATGCAGAAAGAGGGGATGACAGAAACCTGCAAAGACGCAGAGCACTATAATTCATGTATTATTTTCAAAAAGTTGTCAAAGTCTCATGGCTATTTTATTTGCATTATTTGCCATAGTTAAAATAATAACACTTAAAGTCATAAAGAATTGAAGAATAGGACAAAAGATGATATAAATGCCACTGTAACTGTTTTGACTGCTGTGGTACATAACTCATTGAAGTGTTTCATGGCAATTTTGGGGTGAAAGCCCTGGAGGTTCATATACCGTATTTTCCTGACTATAGAACGCACCTGTTCATAAGACGCACCCAGCACATTTGTAAAGGAAAAAACAATTTTGTACATACATAAGCCGCACCTGTATATAAGCCGCATGTGCATACATACAGATGGTACACAGAAAGAGTTTTCAAAGTTTTAGTAATATACCTTAGCTTTTCTTTCCAAACAGTGCCTGTGACGCGGCAGTAACACAGCAGCAACACGGTAGCACAGCACTAACAGGGCTGGTTAAAAAACCATACCGGTAAAAGTCACTGAGACGCGGCAGTAACACAGCAGCAACACGGTAGCACAGCACTAACAGGGCTGGTTAAAAAAAACATACCGGTGAGAGCCGTC
>CAEFZY010034483.1:0-34253 GCA_903066815.1 Brachyrhaphis roseni
AGCATCAGAACGCTGGGTCCATACCAACGGGCACGCTTTGGCAGGCCCCGGTTAAATTTCTTCAGGAATTTTCTAGTATTATTTATAAAAACTGCAATGATAAAACCAGTTGGAATAATTCCATATTTCCTCCTCTATAATCAACTGATCAACCTCCATCCAAAGGGCTGAATACCTTGTTGGCATGCAAAATGTGCATTAAGTTTCTTAGAATAAACCAGCTGATAGTTAATGTGTTGCAAGCTGTTCTTTGCGATATTAAAAGTGGAACAGCTGTTATTACTGTGGACTTGCAGCAAGAAGGTCCTTGGTTTGAATCCCACCTTGCGGTCTTTCCACACCATAACCTTGTAAGGATTAATGGGTAAGGACAATAGATGGGTGGGTGGATATTAATATTGTTAACAGCGAAAGCACAAGGACAAGACGCAGTATTCTTGTAGTCCTTGTGGCTACCATAGCTGCAACTCTGCAAATCCACAAGTAAGTGCTTCTGTTCCTTTAAGTTTTGACTAAGCTACTCATGCATGGTCACATAATCCCTTTACAGACCTTGCACACTTTCAGAAAAGCATTGCAGTTGATGAATAATAAAGATTTTGCACTAGTGCTACTGTGACAGTCTGCTAAATGTTTTGAATTGGGCTGGATTCAGAGACATGTGGGAATTGGTGTTCTTAGTCTGCAGAGTTTTGTGTTCAGCCTATATTTTATTCCTTCACAAGCCCTCGAGCGCTTACAGGCCCTGGATTAGAGAAAAGATGAAAATCTAGAAACGGCCTGAAGGCAGCTAAATATTTTACAAAGTGTGCTTGAAGTATTTGATCTGGACATGAACCAAGTTAATGTGTGATTAAGACAACAAGCAAATATTGGACATTTTCAGTCAGTTGGCCACCTAGATTATTTATTTTACACATTGTCAGTCAACCGGACCACAAAATGAGACCTATTTTGGATTCCTATGATTTAAACTATAGTCCCTCGAATGAGGAAAGGGATTTAACCTTTTTCTACTTTTTTTTGCATTCCTTTCACAAGACTGATTTCTGCTTTAAACTGGACTGCTTTTAAGCAAGCAGTCCAGTGTTAACCAATCAAATGTGTATTGTATATTGTATTATATTCTCATCTTTGACAGTAGTTCTTTTGATGCCAAAAAAGCATTAAAAAGCCTGTTTTTGTGTTTGTGTTTTTATGAATGTCAAACTGTGTTTTAATAAGCACACTAAGCATTGAACCATCAGAGAACTGACCAGATGAAATCCAGACTCCTTAAAATGTCTAACAGCTGAAGTATGCAACTATATTTTCTTGCAATTCTTACTGTACTTACTGTGTGCTCATTACATGGAAACGCCCACTCCACAGTGAGTGAACATGCTAATAAGCAATACATGGTATCCTGAAGGTTCGTCATCTTTTTGAGCAGCCCCCTGACATAGTGGCCCCATAGACAAAGACCCATATTACTAGCAGCAACAAAAGCTACTGCATGCCAGAGAAATAGGCTGGTCACTTCTGCTGCAGGGCGCTGACAATTAACCGCAGGTTAATTATTGTGTTTGCATCTTTCCATTAGGAAGTTCTTCTGTTTGTGCTTTCACTGTTCAATATTAATCTGTTACCTCTTACTAATTCATTTTTAGGTACTTCATAAAAAAGTAACGCTTGTTGCCATTTAGTTTGTTTTAAACCTTGATAGGATCTCTATTACTGGAGATTCTGCTGTGTCACAGGAAGAAAGGGTATTATCTGCACTTCCAACCTTAATGAATATACTGCCGATGCAGCGTAGAGGGTGCAGCGGAGTGGATCCGTGATGGAGTGCTCCTCTGCCTCATAGGCTTTGTCCTGTGGGAGCTCTGAGCAAACCAGCAGGTGGATTAAAGACCCGCTGCGGCCTGCAGATGGTGCACAGTCTGGAAAAGGAGGAGACAGAAATGCGTGTACAAAAGCCCCCTGAATCCCTCCTCCCGTATCGCGCTATCATCAACCCTCATGATTCCAGTGTTAAGCAGGAATCCCCAGTTGTGGGGCAGGTGGATAGTCTGTGTACAGCTGCGTTACATCATCACAGTCAGAGCCTCAGGGAGAGGCTGCGGCCACTCTTAATGGAGAGCGAGTGGACCCCACGACCTCCCATTAGGTGTTCCTCCCTGTGGTAATTTCTGTTTCCTTCAACCTCTTCATTTATTTTGTCTTATACTGTCTGTGTCATCACTGTTAGAGTTCAGCTCTGAGAGGTCTGTGAATATATTCGCTGTTAATTAGTGGTGAGGGTTTCTAAATTTGTCAAATCTTGTTAAAAAGTGAAGCGAATCCAAACCAAACTAGAGTGGTTGCTTTTACGCGAACAGCCTGATTGTTTAATAAAGTGGTAACCACATGCAATGACTGGATTTAAGATGATGGAAGCGCTGCAGTCTTTACTCTTTCAGTAGAAGCGTGGGGGTCTGCTGTGTGGTGGGACAGAATAATTGAAAGCTCTCTGTTTATCTCAGGCCACGCAGCTCTTTACAGAGGTTTCTAATTATCTTGTCAGCTGGAGATAATTCAGAAAATAAGATTGTTCACGCACTTGTGCACTTACACACACACCCAAACACACACTTCTACCCATTAAATCAATGTTTATTGGAAGGTAAATGGAAGGTAGCCTGTTTGGACGGATGCTGCTTTAAGTGGAAACAAGTTATTTGTGTTTTTGCAAGACTGTTTATGGAAATATCTTAGGAACCTTGAGAAACAACACAGGCAGCAGAAAAATGTTATTATTTAATATGGTGGAATTTACATGATTTATTCTATATCTCACCCAACGACTGTGTCCCTCACACCCGTGACCCTGCAAAGATAAGAGGGCATATAGACAATGACTGGAAGGAAACATAAATTAACTTATTCTTCAAACCAACTATCTGTTCTTCACTTTTACACAAGGACTGAACTGAGTTTAATAACATTTATTTAGCATTAGGAATGGTTTGAATACTGGTATCAAGGTTTAAATTCCTTCAAAGACGAGTTCGGAGAATTGGAGTAATATATAAATATGTGTATGGCAGCCCGCACACACAATCCTACTACTATTATGACTACTATATAATTACTGAATATCACTGAATATAAAGAGGAGGACAATGAATCTCAGCAAAAGTTATCTTAACTCAAATTATGATTTATGCTTGTTTGTGTCACAAGTGGAGCTGATGTGAATTTCACATTATCTTGAGCCTTGAAATGCTAATAAAAAAAAAGGACACGATGTCCAATGTTTCCATTGCATTCAACACACTGTAAACAAAAGATGTGGATATAAAATAAGTTAGAGTTGTAAAAATTTCAAACGCTCTCATTTATGTATTCTGTTTCACTAATATCTGCATCTGTACTCTAGAAAAGCTTCATCAGCATGGATCTCATCTGTCCTAAAATTACTGGATCTAAGTGCAGCTTTACATTTGCATCTTCCTCTTGCTATGAAATATTTAGCATACAAGCTAAAATATTAGCTTCAATTTATAACTCCCTCTCCCATCCCGACCTCATTCAGCGGTTTCCAATGTGTCTCATCCTGTGATAAATTAGCAAGCATTTGAAATACTTTCTTTGAGAAATGATGTGAAAATACATCCAGGTCTGGGTCCAGTAGATGCAAGTGATGATGTAAGTCAGCACTTTTCATCATAAAAACTTAAACCGGTTATTAAAAGGCTCTCATCAATAAATGTAGTTTAATTTACATATATTTATATTTCAGCAAGAGTTTCAACATGTTCTGAAAATGTAAGAATCTTTTAACGTTATTAAATATTCATTGGTGATCATGGCCATTAGTGAAAATACCACATTAGATTGTTTATACAAAGAAACAAAACTGAACTGTTGCCTTTAATTAAAACTGAAGAGCCGCTGTCATACTGTTGCTAAAATACCATACGTTGATTATTACAGTTGTAACAATGTCATCTGTAAATATATTGCCTGTTCAGCTTAAAATATTGCTAATGCGGTGAGTTATTTTTGAAATAGTATGTTATAATTTTAAAGTCTTTTGGTTTTAAATTCAATTCGTTAAACCATCTAGGCTGGTGATAATTTTTAAAACTCAGAGAGAAAAAAAAATTAATGTCTGAGGTGCAAGCTAACGGTTCATAGCAGTGCCTTTGCCTCCTTTTACGCCTCACTATTCAATGCCCTCTTTTGCACATTAGCACATTTGATAAATGTCTCTTCAATTGGCATTGTTAGCTTGTTGTTAAAATTTCATTTGTTTTTCTTTGCCTTTGTTATGTAAATTAAACTTCAGTGGCTTAAACATTTACTTTTTATTAAATATACTAGTTTTAGCTAGAATATTTGCTGTACAACAAATAACTTCAACTTCAAATTGATTTGAATTTTATGCAAATATTTTCCATAAAATAGTTAACAATTATACACAGAGTCAAATATTTACATACATACTAGATAATGCTCGGATTAATTTCCCTTTGCAATTACTGTTTGATATTACATACTTTTCTAGCTGTCAACAAGGTTCTTGAAGAGTTGTAGCTGAATATTAGAGAATATTTCTTGAGAGAAATTGAAGCGATTTCATTTTCTGACACTGATCTAGCTTTCTGGCATAGTGGTCTGCTGTGTAAAGTTTGCATGTTCTTCCTGTGCTTGCTTGGGTTCTCTCAGTTCCCACAGTCCAAACTAACTGGTCTTTCCAAATTGTCTTCAGGTGGGTGTGTGTGTGGGTGTGTGTGTGTATGCTCGATGGACTGATGATCTGCTTAGAGTATGCCTTGCCTCTTTCCCAGTGACCTTTAGAGGTAGGCACCAACCCCCAGTGATTCTGCAAGACTAAGCTGATGCAGCCAATTGATGGATGTGCAATCTATGGGTTGCACATAAAAATTATGGGTTGGGCTCTGTTTACTGTAAGACAGGCGCTTTAAACAAATTGAACGTTATAATTAAGAAGAAAGGCCTCCAGTTTCTTTAACTTTACCACAAATTATCAACGGTACAAAATAGATCTGCTGCTTTCCAACAAAGAAAAAGGCTGTTACTGTGAGTCTCCCAGGTCAATGATAGATGCTCTGACATATTACAGCCATAGCAGCACTCAGACAGTCAAAGCTTCAGACTCCTCTGTAATTTTAGACCATTGTTCGATGAAGGAGACATGTTAGCCACTGGTCTGTCACAGAGATGTATTGATCTGTCTTTCTAGCTCGTGGCCTCTTGGGTTTAAATCAAACACTGGGATGTTGCCTGTACCGTAAATGGGCTTTTACGGGTATCCTACCTCTGCATGTTGGAAGTAAACAATTTTTCTGTTTCTGTCTGTAGATCTATCCAAGAATCATCTGGCAGATATCCCCCCAGAGGTCTGTCTCTTTGCCCCACTTGAATCACTCAACCTCTACCACAACTGCATCAAATCCATCCCTGAAGCCATTATCAATCTGCAGATGCTGACTTATCTTGACATCAGGTGAGCCATGAGTTTCTATTATTGCATTCTGCCAAAATAAGAGCTAATGTTTTGCAGCTTTATATGTATGTAGAGGTGCTTGTTCTGCTTTTTTGCGCACAAACAAGCTCACACGAACAGGAGACAATTCCTCTTTTTGTACTGAAACTCGATTCCCAGTATCTCTATGCTCAGTTTTGATATGTAGGTCAATGTTTTATCTTCCTCCACAGCCGAAATCTCCTGTCGGTTCTACCAAAATACCTGTTCAATCTCCCCCTCAAAGTCCTGCTTGTGAGCAACAACAAGCTGGTATCCATCCCTGAAGAAATTGGCAAGGCCAAAGAGTTGATGGAGCTGGTGAGCGTTGCCTAGGCATCGGTGCATTTGACCCGATGATGTGATGCACGTTGACATATGAGTATTTCTGCTTTCCCATATTTTTCCTCCACTTCCAGGACGTGAGTTGCAATGAGATCCAGGTCCTGCCAGCGCAGGTGGGGAGGCTCCAAGCCTTACGTGAACTCAACATCAGGAAGAACTGTCTTCACATGCTGCCCGAGGGTTAGTGATCACTTTGAGATGCTCTGTTTGCATCTCACTGTGCAGCTCTCACAGAGTTATGGGTGCGTAGTGAGAGCATCGCGTTGTGGATTTTGGCAAGCGTGGCTGACCTCTTAGAGCCAAAAAACACTTGGCTGGAAGCATTTGTTTTGTGTTTCCTGTCATGTCTGTTGTTTGTTCTCTTTTGCAATCCGCTTTCAATCTCTAAACTTGATTAATAGTTTTGTGACCAATTAAAAATTTGATTTCACCAATCAAATTAAGTCATAAATTTCATAAATTTATGACTTAAGTCATACATTTCACCAAGAGGAACACAACTTGTTGAAATAGTTTTACATTTTTCGGATGAATGAGAATCTGATTGAGTGAACAATAAATCTACTTTCTGACAGAGTTTAGTTGGAAGACAGTTTAGTTATTTTTATAGGCAGGTTTGCTCATGAGAAACTATCAGAAAGTAATCAAAACTGTCATGAAATGAAAACCACCGTGAAAAGAACGTCATAGAATCAAACGAGATCAAATGGTTTTGGGACCTCAATCCCTGGGACTCCTTTAAAAAAATCCTCCTCACACTTTCCTTAGAACCAAGACCAGTATGAACTAAACTGTTACTGGAGGACGGAAATAGTTTAACTGGATCCCATATTCATTCATAACAAAACACAAATTCATTCCCTTTTCATGTATGTCAATGAGGGCAGTCATAAAAAGTCTATCAGCTTGATTTTAATACTTTAAATATTCCCTGATTTTCTACACTAGGTCTTACATTACATGAAGTCAAGTTTTATTTTTCATTAATTCACTTATTTTTCAACTTCTTACTGTTTAATCAGGTGTAACAAGAATGTACAAGCCACTGTTGTTTCTACAGAGAGTTAAAATATTAATATTATTGAAAATATGCACATTTAACAAGATCTGGTCACCATCAGTAAGTTCAGTGATGATACAGAAAGTCGATTCCAGCTTCCTGCAACATGTTGAAAGTCTCAGCAGATTAGAAATAAATTTGTAGACAAGCATTTTAAAGGTAGAGGCTATAGGACTAAATCCATGCAGTTTGATGCCACTGTGACTGCAGTTCCACATATTATCCAGAAGTTTAAGGTCAACAGGACTGTAGCCGCCCTTCCGGGTAATCGATTTGCTCAGTAGGGGGCCCTATCGACTTTTTTAAACACCAGCTACCTTCAGCAGGCAAGCCTTCTTCTACCAGCTTCATTGTTTGTTTTTCTTGCATTTCCTTTGTTTTTTTTAAAATCCTGTATTGATTTTATTCTCTTTTTTTATTAATCAAAATAATTTTTGATTGAAAGAAGTGTTTTCAGTCAATGCTGACTCAGCCGTAGGCAGACTATTATATAAAAACCCATTAAGATCGATCGCAACAAATGCATCTGTTGCCTTTTAAGACCTGCATCAACCGTTTCCACTTGTTTACTTTGCAAATGATGCAACCTGAGACATTGTCAGTGTTGAAATATCTTCATTTGGTGAGACATAAAGATTTTTGAGAATGAAGGATTTTACAACCTACACATTATTAGGTTGTGAAATGCTTTTAAAACCCCTGTGTGGCTTCAGTAATTTCCCATGATGCATCATGGTAAAAGCAAAGTTGGCTCTTAAATACTTTAGAAAAGAGAAATGAGATTTATTAGGTTGGAGAAAGTTAGAAAATGTCCTCTATAGAGGGTTAAATCCACTGGTGTTCATATTTAGTCAGAATTTATTTGGGTAATTAAAGGTTGTACTTACACTCCTTCGCGGTGGTGATTTTTGTTTCTTTGGAACATGAAGACTATTAAACTAACCACAACGAGAGGCGGGTTTTTAGTCTAGGTTTAAAGGAACTCAGTTTTTCGGCTGTTTTTCAGTTTTCTGGAAATTTGTTCCAGATTTGTGGAGCATATAAGATGAATGCTGCTTCTCCATGTTTAGTTTTGGTTCTGGTGATGCAGAGCAGAACCAGAACCAGAAGATCTGAGAGGTCTCGAAGGTTGCTATGACAACCTTCCAGATTTAATGTGTTTTGGTGTTTCAGTGATTTATGAACAACAGGATTTTAAGCTACAAGAACCAGTGTTAGGACTTTAGAACTGGGTGAAATGTTGAAAAACGGGTTCGCTACATTTCTGTCACCTCTGTACATTCTGCTGTTTGCATCAGGGTTTGATTTTTTCCTTTTCAGAGCTGGCAGATCTGCCTCTCATCCGACTTGACTTCTCCTGCAATAAGATCACAGAGATTCCTCCAGCTTTCAGGAAACTCAGGCAGCTGGAGTACATCATCCTGGACAACAATCCTATGCAGTCTCCTCCTGCACAGGTGTGTTATTTCACTCCAACGCTTATGTTTACTTGTAAACATAAAACAAGAATGAAATGAACCTGATACGAGTGCACCATCTAGTGGTTGAGAGCAGATCATTCTCTCTGCAGTGGTAATTGACAGTGAGCTGAGTTCAGTTTTGGATTTTATGCATTTCAGATTTGCCTTAAGGGCAAAGTGCATATCTTCAAGTACTTGAACATCCAGGCTTGTAGAATGGACAAGAAGCCAGACACCCTGGACCTCCCGACGCTCAGCAAACGATGTCTTCCACAGCCCCTCACTGACAGGCAACAGATTCATCATTATGTTATATTATATGTATCCAAACCTAATTAGTAGTTTATTCATTTTAACATTTTCAATCTGTTTTGTGTATTTCCAGCATGGAAGATTTTTATCCCAGTAAGAATCATGGGCCTGACTCTGGAATTGGTAGTGACAATGGTGACAAGAGGCTGTCTACAACAGAGGTCAGAGTTCAAACACATCATTGGGTGATGGTCACAGATGTGCTCCAGTGTGTAGGAGTCTCAAACAGCCTTTAGTTTCTTTCTATTTTGTTTTTTAAGAACCAAAAATAAATTCACATACCGATTTTCCAATTTTTCTTCTTGTAGGAAATCTTGAAAAGCATTTCTCATTGTCCTTTAACTTAATAATGCACAACTTTGTTAACCTATCACATAAAATCCCAATAAAATACGTTGAACTTTGTGGCTGGAACATGACAAAATGTGGGAAAAGTGTAGTACATATTTTACAAGGCACTTTGGGACTACAATGTTTTACTCTGATGTTAAAGGACTGTTGTTCTAACTTGGTTTGTTATTGTCATGCTTAGAATAATTAATGGAAAAACTCCTAGGCTGCGGCAGCTGAAAAAACACAACGTCTTGTCAGACAGAGCTGAAGAGAAAGACATTGGTATTGTTAAGTTGTCAATCTAGCTTTGAACTTGCAAAAACAAAACCAGCAGGCACAGAAATGTTGAAGCAAAAAATGGAAGGCGGTGAACCGCCAGAAGGTAAAAAGGAAATAATAGAGACGTCAAACTTCAGTTACACAACATGTACCCTTAAAATCAGAAGTTTACATACATTGTATAAAAAGACATCTGCATTTTTTGACACTGTTTGACATAAAATCAGATAAAATGTTTCCTGTTTTTGGTCATTTAGGATTACCAAGGATTACAATAATGAGAAGGCAATTATTTTATTACTTTCTTCAAAATCAAAAATTGAAATACACTCTAAGAGATCCCAGAGAGTTGAGCGGAAATCTGCATATCAACTCAAAAACAAAAACTAAAGACCTGGTGAAGATACTGACTGAAGATAGTAAGAATGTGTGATTATCCTCAGTGAAACGAGTCCATTCCTTCAGCCAGGAGGCAGCCATTACTTCAAAACAAACATAAAAAAGCCAGATTCATGTTTGAAAATCCACACAGGGACAAAGACCGTCATTTCTGGACAGACAGGAAAAAGAGGCTTGGGTGCAAATGTGTTTTCCAACTTGCCAACAACCCAAAGCAAACAGCCAAAATGGTTACAAAATGGCTCAAGAGTTACAAAGCCTACCAATATGGCCGACACCAGTCAGGAGGAATGGGCCAGAATTCCTGCCAACTATTATGAGAAGCTTATGGGAAAAATATCCAAATCGTACAGTTTAAAGCCAGTGGTACCAAATAAAGTGTGTTTGTATTTTGACTTTGAAGAAAGTAATAAAGATTGCCTTACAAATTCTCTCATTATTCTGGGATTTAGCAAATAGAAAAAATGTCAGTAATCGTAATTGATCGGCAGCAGATGGCAAAGGAATATTTACTGAAATAATTTAATCAATCAGAGCTGACAGGAGAGACTGTATACCCTAATTCACCTGTTGGTAATATTTCAGTTTGTGCCTCGGAGTGAAGGAATTGCGACATGTCAAAGGCAGCACACCACAGATGTCTGTGGTATGCTTGATGACGGTTAAGACAAAAAAATGCGTTTTATACAGCAAGTAAAAGGAATCTTTACGTTGTCTCATTTCCACGCTAACGCATGTTCTGTATTGCATCACCAGCCCATAAAAGTAATTTCTAATAAGGCTGTTTTTGTTCTTAAATGTCCGCAGCCCTCAGACGACGACACTGTCAGCCTCCACTCACAGGTCTCAGAGACGGCCCGCGCCGACGCTCTGTCCCTGCTCTCCAAAATGGACTCCTGCAAAGGTTACCCAAAATAAGTATCACACATTCCCTTTGACAGCAATAACAGAGACACATGGGGGTTGTAGAATGAAGTGCCTAAAATGTGACAGTTGTGTGGTGAACGCGGATGCTTCCTTCCTCTATCAGATCAGGATCTGTATGACTTTATAGAGCCCAACCCCGACGAGGATCCTGCTCTGTTAGAGAAAGATGGGCAGCAAAGCAGCCATGTGTCTTGTATAAAGGTACCTACATCTGTTTGTGTTTTCTTCAAGATCTTAAAAAACAAAAGAAAATCGAGAAGTTTTGCTGTCCGGATCCTCATGCAATGTTGGTTTGGGTGTGTTTCAGGAGCTGGAGAAAGTTTTAAACATGTCCCAACAATGTAAAGATAAAGACAGCTGGAAGGAGGAGTCCGGGTGAGTTTGAAACCAACTCTCTTATTCAACAAAGCACGTGCAAATGAACACATGCCGCCTTTATGTAAAAACTGCTGGGGCTTTCTGGAAACAACAAGTGGCTAAAACGTCAATGACTCACTGTCTGTGGACACTGGCTTGCAGGACGGCGCAACATCTGCTCTTTTTTTTATCTTTATTGCTCATTCAAACTTCACATAACGTGGTGGGAAGAAAAAAAAAAACATGGTTTAAAAGATTTCTTTAAAAGAAAAAATACAAATAGGTGTGGCCTAAATTTTTTTAGTCATTCTGAGTCAGAACTCATTTCAGTTACATATGCAAACCTTTTGGGATATGTCTACCAAACCTTTCCACATTTTTCCATATTTTTCAATGCAAATTAGTTCATGCTTGGTCATACTTGAAATTCAGCATCTGTGTGTAAAGTATTGCTACAGTATGTGCTTAGACTTTGATCTAAACTTTAACACTATACCTATAGCTGTTGGAGTATTTCTCAGGTTTTCAGCTTCTGCTCTGTCCAACTTTGTTTTTGGTATCCATGTTCCTAATGTTTTCCAACAAACCTCTAAAACCTTCACAAACCAGCTGTATTCATACTACGATTAAGTTATACACAGATGAACTGCAGCACTGTTGGATTTTATTCTTTATTTAGCCTAGGAAATGTAAATAAAATAAACTTTTCTCATTTTTAGTACTCTTCTCATAATATTTAAAACCACTAAACAACTTCCTGTTGGTCTGCTTCACAGAATCGCAATACAATTCTTGAAAGTTTGTGATTATTACATAACAACAGTGGAAAAGGTCACTGATTTAGCAAAGCACTATGAATTATAGCACTATTATAAGGAAAAACCCAGCATGTACAGATGCTGTGCAGCTGTTGTTTTGACGTGCTGTAAACATTAGTGACATATATATATATATATATATAAGTCTCTAAATCTGGAGTTTGATTCTGTTCTTTCCTGTTTTGATGAAAGTCAGAAAGCTTTGTCCATGTAAACAATATGAACAGAGGATTACAGGAGTTGAAACAAGCAAAGGACTGCAGGGAAGTTATTAAGCCCAACATGATGAAAGGAAGCAGCAGATCAGAAAGGAATAAACATAATTTTTACTCATATGATATCTAAATGTCAAAACATCTTAGAGCCTTACTAAACGAGACGAATTATGCTCTTCTGTTATTCTAATATCTACAAGATGTCGGGAAAAAGATGAAACTCTGAATAGACGCTGTATGTTGAATCTAAGCAACACATGGCCAAATGCTTATAGAGCAAAGCTGAAAGTGTGCCAGTAAAACACTGGAGTGTGATCCACCCATTGCATCCATGTATCCAGTTTCTGAGCCTGCTTTATCTCTTGGTACCTATTTCTAGCAATCATGTGTCACTGGTCAAAACAGAAGCACATGCAGACGTCATTAGGAAATTCATTTCCATAAATTGGTTTTAAAGTATCCAAAAGACACAAATTTTACACAACATAAGTCACCGTTATGTGTTGTGTCTGCAAAGTATTCCATGGCAGAAACAGGAAAATTAAACAATGTGTTGGCTGAAGTTCAGAAAATGATATTAAAAACAGAAATAAATTGTTTGAACCTTGAACTTTAACTTTGAATCAGCGTGCTGCCCCTAGTTGCAGGTACTTCAGCTCCAGTACTGTGCACCTTTCTGGGAGGGCCTTTTAAATTAAAGTAAGAAGAAAATGTGAAACCACTTTCTGTACATTACAGCACGACCTCTCCTAAGGGTTCAGATCCAGTACAAACCCATCACATTTGGCAGAAAATGCTTCTAATTATGTATCATCAGTGATCAACTGTTGAGCATCCAGTTATTGTTCATTTTACAGAAATCATATTGTTTGCAAAACTACTTTGCAGATTATCTCCTCTATTTTTTCCCCATTTCAAGATATGGGTGATATTTTTATTTAAAATGTTCTATTTTCATTTCTGAGTGGTGCATCTCTTGTCCTCTGACTTTGGCTCTAATCAGTGTCACTGGACCCAAAGTACTGTTAAAATGGTACATTTATATGCACTCTTAAAAACATTTTAATCAAGACTTTAAATCAGACTAAATGTTTCCTGTTTTACACCAGTCACTAGAATAAAAATAAGATTAGAAAAATGAGAGACAACTTTATTCACTCCTCAGATTCAGAACTTTACATATGTAGAGAAGACAATGCATGAGTAGCATCAGCACATGCATCAGCTCATTAAGTCTAATTATATTTGATAAATCTCAAACCTATCACAAGTTTCTGAAGGGAACACTTCATGAAAGGAATGAGAGGAAACTACTATGACAATATTACCACTTGAACTCTAAATTCAGTGATTATATTGGCTCTAGTCGCTAAAAGAATCAGTAATTAAACTATTAGTCACACCAATGGCTGGAGAATGTTGGAGAATGAATGTTTATGCTTTATTTAGCTAATAAAGTTTTAACCTTATCAAAAAATCTGTCTCTGAATTAGCTTTGGTGAAGGTTTTCTAAAGAATTCGCCTGAGGAGGGCCTCCACGGTCTCGACGGGTGTTTAAGGATTCGATTGTTAGGCAGTTCCTCCTTTTGAGAACCTAGTTGGATGTAATCCAAAAACCGTCCTTGTGAGAATAAAAACACCCAGCTGCATTTTAAACAAGAGGATCAAATTCGCTTGTTAACTTGCTGGCCGCGCTTCCCGGTTGGTGTGTCTCATCTGGACAGAGCCAAACAGCGCCTTCCTGTTTCTCTCTTCACTTTCTCACGTTCCTCTTCGCTACTCGCAGACTCAACTTTCAGAAGTCAGAGAGAGTTTGTGACACGTCTGCCTTTGATAACCGTGACGAACAGTAGAGCGTATTTTGTTTCAGAGAGTTCAGAGTTCAGAGTTTACAGTTTGAGAGGACAGGTAATTCTCAACACACCAGATAAGAAAACCAGTCTGGAGCCAGAGCTTGTAAAGAACTGGCACCTTTTTAATTCTAGTAAAAAGGTGTTAAAGATTTTATTATGACAACCGTATAATCATTGCCATCTAAAGAGTCTGTCAAACCTCAGAGGCATTCACAGAACAGTTGGATTCACACTGAGATAAACCATACACAGCCAGACCCAGTAAGCTCTTTAAAAAGGGTTTTAGTTCGGTGTTTTCTGCCTCTGTCAGTGTTGTGAGGTGTTTATATCTGTGCATCTCAAGGCATCAGCCAGAAATTCATAGGTCAAGCAAAGATGGGTCGATGGGAAAAGGGTTTTCTACTTGACCTTGTTGGATCAGGGAGAGTTCCTTTGTGTCACTCAAAGTTTGCTGGTGTTATTTTTGGACGTTTTGTTTAGATAATCTGATTTCAAAGCTGTGGACAGAAGCAATACTTTTTATTTTTCAGCATTAAGAGCAAATGTAGTTGCTCAAGATGAATCCACACTGCGTCAAAAGCGACATGTAGAAACTGAAATGCTTGTGCAATCGAATGAGAACAATTGACAACATAAAGGAAGAGGGAGGGATTTTTATTGCATTTTCATTTGTTTAAATATGGCTTAAAACAAGACAACCTTGCTCTCTTCATATTTTGGCCTGGCGCCTGCTGCGTCAGGGTTGGAGTAATGAGATTAAACAGAACCAGGAAACTGAAGCTATGCATTGTTTTTTTTAAACATGGTTATTCTTGCTCGCTCTCTTGATGTTTATATATCCCGCAGTAGTTTCAGGCACATAAGCATTTACTCAAATAAACTTGAATACAACCCAGATTATAAGGATTAATGTTTATAATCCCACTTAGGTCAGTTATTTAGTAAAAAAAAATCAAGTGGCCTTGAAGGTGTCTTCTCATTTGATTGTCTGGTTCAGATATAGATTGCGCGCTCCAGCTTCTGCAGCTGCCCATTTAATTTAATGTGGCGGTTTGGCTTCCTTTTAGTAAACACAACCCCACCCATTGCTGATATTAACAAATGCAGCCTGCAGCGAGACAGTCATGTGAAATCCTCCTGTCTTATAAAATCATACATTAGATGGATAAACACAGAATGAGTTCATTTAATAATATTTCAGGCCAGAATTGTGTGTTTTTAAAGTTTGCAACAAAGCCTTCAATGTAAACTCAAACCTCATCTCCTCACAGTTCTGATAAGGACCAGCTAGCTGAGGAAGAGGATGATGAGCTGAAAGAAGTGCTGGATCTGAGGAAGATCGCTGTGCAGCTTCTGCAGCAGGAACAGCAGAACAGGTGGGTGGGAATCGCCATGACGACACACATGGCAGATCTTCATCTTTTTTTTGTAAACCTACATTTCTACTCTCTTCCTTGCTCCTCACTCTACTTTATGTTGCAAACAAGTGTGTATAGATGAGGTTGGGTTTATAGCACAAAGGTAATAAAGAATATTCTTCACTCTTGAACCTTTTAAAGGGGCAGTATTATGTATTTTCCAGGCTCATGGTGCTATTTTAGAGCATAATCAAGTAGCTATGCTTCCTCCAGTTGTTATCAAAATGCTATATATGTTAAATATGACTTAAAGAAATTTTACTTCCTGATTTAACACCTTTAAATTGGGCGTCTGTCTCTTTAAAAACTCCTACGCTTTCTGAAACTCAGATTTTTAGCCAAAGTTAGTTAACAGAAGGATGGATGGAGCTAAACATTAGAAGCATCAAAATAATTAAGGAGAAATCTCTAAGCATGCTCACAGAAAAACAGGTGAAAAGTATAATTATGTGACTTGAACATCTGTGTGTACAGACTAGCCAATCTAACTGAACTTCTGTTATTTTGCAAAAACAAGATGAGCATAAATCTCAGTGTTCAAATGTTTGCAAAGGTACCATCTAAGAATATTCAAAACAATGCTTCAAATGTATTTATTTCTATTGGTCTATCACAGAAAATAACTTTTAAAAAATCAATTAAAGTGTGCTTGCATCAAGCCAAAGTGTTTTGGTGTTATTCTGTTTCTGATAATTCTGGCCGATATTTCCCCTCGTTTTCCCAAACATTGCTGTATCATTTCTATCTTCTTTGTTTGTCTCCTCAAATGTAATCTCTCTCTTCCTACTTCTGATGTTTCTCTACTTCTCTCTTCCTTCTGCTTCGGCTTGTTTGATGACTTAGACGACGGTCCTTAATTTGCAGAGCAGAGAGTCTAATCCACCGGCGGAGGGTGACCGGCAGGGCACACAGGTACGCAGGTTTTTCCTCTTAATCGTTCACAGCCGGTTTGCATGTCAAGCTTGCCGAGGAGTGTCTCCTCACAGCGGTTGTATCTGAATTGTTGTGATGTGAATCAGTGCAATTGTTAAAAGAAACATTACGCAAGGGGGGCATTATCACTTTCACTCTTTAGGTACTGTCCCATGTTGCTCAAGTTTCCAGCGAATATCCGGCAGTGTGTATTTTAAGCCATTTGGAAAGTTATTGCATCATTGCCAATGATTTACCGGATTTGCATCGTTTCATAAGAGCGTGCTTGTTTTACCAGTTTACTTGTTTTTCTTTGCAGGTTTCTGAGTCACTCAGGGAGCTCCAGCAGCAAACCGAGGCCCCCACCTCAGGCTGCTCGAAGGTACGAGTCACAGTCCACCAGAAAAGCCACAAATCCACTGAATTAAGTTTACTCATCTTAGAGGGAAACCTCTGATTTTATCCAATTAACAACAGATACAAATAATTACAAGAAAAGACAAAATAAATGCAGCATTGAATGAACACAAGCTGAAATTGTCTCAAATTTGATTCAAGGCTAATCGCACAACTAATCTGCACAATATTGATGTTTTAATTTCCTCTCAAAGCCTTGATCAGGTTAATCTGTTACGCCTCCTGTGACACTAAAGTCAGACAAATAACACACAATGTTTTTGTCAGGATTTGTGGTTATGGAGGTGGTGAGGAAGACGCAGTGTACCCAGGTTGAAGTGAAGAAATTATTTAATGACGATGAAAACGCAATAATCCAGGCAGTACAGATGAGCAGAGGCTAGGAGCTCACACTAGTAGCAGCTGGTTCAAAAACACGACAGACTTGACGTAACAGACGAGGACCCGACAAGGGAACAAGGGACACAGGTGGGTTTAAATACACAAGGAGACAATCAGGGGGAACAAGGAGCAGAAACAGACACAGAAACCAAAATAAACACAGAAAACTCAAAGCCTCACAGTTTTCTGTCAGATGAGTGAAAAGGTTTTTGTTTAATGTTATTCATACTGTTTTTTTCAGTGCCTCTCTGGACGAAGGAAGTAGCGGCGCTTCAGTGCTGAGTGGGCAGGTACCGAGAGATTTTATGCACAATTATACCGAAATTCATGCACTTCTGTCTGTTGTGGTCTGACAACGGGAGTCGTTTGAATGTTAACTTTGTGTGTTGCAGCCTTCGTCCTCCTGCTCCTTTGATGGGAGCTTGAAATCAGAACAGTCAGACTGTGATCCAAAATGGCCCGACGTTCCTCCTGTCCTCAACCAGAACGAAGACCGCAGGCGGAACAAGTACCTGAGGAAAGACTACCTGAAGGTGTGGCCATGTAACGGCATCCTGTTTTCTACATCTTTCTTTTCAAGGCTGCCAGAGTCTTTCTAGTATTTTGTCATGGTTGAGTGATTTCAGTCATTGTAATTAGCTTGTTAACGTGGCTCTTTTCAACAGTCGAAGAAGCCTTACATTAGATTAATTTTTTATTGTAGTAGCACAACATTATATTGACAATTTTAGAAAAATCCAAACTTTAGCGTGAATATTGAGTATTTATTTAAAACTGTTATCTGGAGAGAGATTTTTATGTTTTCTGCAAATCGGAGTTGGAAAAGTATTTGTATTTACAGTTTTTATTCCCTCTGATTGTCTAAAAGTCACATCTTTGTGACCCTCCACCTGTTTTTCTGTCCTCCATTCTTCCTTTACACCTTTCCTTCTTTCATTCCTTCCTTTATTTATTTTCTTAATTTCTTTTTTCATCATGACCTTATTTCCTGTCTCTTTTGTCCTTTGTTCTCTCTCTTTTATCATTCCTCTGCTGTTTTTCATTCCTTCTTTCATTTTTTTCTTTAACACTCCCATTCCAATTTCTTTCTACTTTTTTCTTGATTTTTTTCCTCTCTAATGTCTTTATTTCCCTGTGTTCTTGTTTTATTTTCTAGAAATATAAAAATGGCCCTTTTAAGTGTTTCTGCAGCACAATGTCCAAATCAACACAGAAATATTTATCCAGAAACAAAGTCAAGCTTATCAGTCTATAGAAAACAAGAGTGATGAAAGGAGATTAAAAGAAAAGATTGGATGATCTAAAAACATTGTGCAAAGTTGTTTTTTTTTTTTTTTTACTTTACCAGATAAATGTACACATATTAAAGGTCATAATTTTCTATTGTGGGAAATGATGTCACTGCAATAAAACATATTACATGTCTCCTCCTGTGCATGTCAAATACAAATAAATAGACAAGAGATTAAAAAACTAATCATAAAAATGTTTTGCTTTTCCTGACAGTACAAATGTCAGACCGCTCGTAAAACTTCCAGCGGTAACGAAGACTGTGAGGTGGGTCTGATTGTCTGTTGTGCACACATCCCACCTAAAGCTTATCTATTCTGAGTCTAACTAATGTCTGTGTCCTTAGGAGGGTTTGTGCAACGCTGATTTCAGCACCACATTGACAGTGTTTGGACTCAAACCAAGATCAGGTAACATAAAAGCGCTCAGCTCCTGCTGTGTTTAGCTTTTGCCTCAAATTTTCTTCTTTTTCTGTTTTTACTGCCCTTGGAACTCTGTTGGGTTTATCATTCAATTTAAACAGGGTTAGGAAAGTTTACGTACTAGATGAGGAATCTCTAGTCATGCAGATATTACAGCAGCTCATAGTTGGTTCAAGATTGTAGAAACCACAAACATCCACGTGTTTTATTAAAATCTTATGTGACAGAACAACACAAAGAAGTGCCTAATTGCGAGGTTGAAGGATTTTACAAATACAAATCTTAAAAGTGTGGTGTGCACTTCTATTCAGGTATATTCCCATAACATTCCTAAATAAAATGATGTGCAACCTTTAAAAGCCTTCAGTGCCTGCTGCTTTCGGTTTTGCAGGTTTTGTGACTGCTTGCCAAATTAATGACGTCTGTGTTTTCCTCTTCAGCTCTGTCTGAGGATTTGCATCTTTGTCTTACCTGCATTACTCTAACTATGACAACAGCGAACCAAGTGAGAACAACTGACCTTTGTAACCGAAGAAAAACATTTTAGTCCCAAACTGCCTTGCAAAACAATATATTCCCCTTTCTTGCATTTTATGATCTTCTAGCCACAAAGTTCAAAGTATTTTATTGAAATTTTATTTGATAGACCAACAAAGTAATGCATAATTATGAAGTGAATTAAAACGGTTTTCAAAAGTTTGTGCCAAAAGAAAATCTGAAAAGTTAGATGTACATTTGTGCATTTACCTCCATTCAGTGTATAAAAACTGTTCAAAGCTTCTCTTGAAAATTGGTGCTCCCATAATGTCCAGTCTGACTGAGCTTGAGCTATTTTGAAAAGAGAAATCTGTCTCTGAATATGCAAGTCTTAAAAAGCAAACAAAATGTTTTTGCACAAAGTAGATTTAAGTGGTTGAACTGAATTTTATTTAATGTCTGACACAGATGCAGACACTTTTCACATGTTGACATTTTGAAAACTGTCAGTTACAATTCACTTTGATAAATTAATTATAAAAAAACAACAATGAAATGTGTTGTAGTTTGTGGCTCTAAACGTGACATTTGAATTTATGGGGTATGGATTTTGTAATAAGTCATACCCCGCAAGAATTAATGGGGAATGTAAAAGCAAACAGTTTTAGTTATCATCTGTAGAGATCAACGTTTGAACAATAAGTGGAGAGTGAAAGCGTTGAAGCACAGACTCAGGATTGTTTCATTGGTACCTGCCTTTCTCTGGAAGTGGGAAGGGTTTTCTGTGGAATTGCTGCAGACTATTTTTTTTTTATTTTGCTCCTTATCTCGATATCAGATTAGAAATAATTACTGTCTTTCCTGCTTTAGTGAGTCATACAGTAATACTGAGGGATTAGCAAATATTTGTTCCTCTTATTTGTACCAGCAGATATGTTACCACTGAAAAGCTTCAAAAACTCTTAATTTGTGTTGGTTTGTGGTTTGTGTCCTGTGGATTGCTACCATATCAATCCACAACTGAACTGGTGGAAAGTTAATTCAGGAACAGCCATTGCATCATTTAGTTTGTTTCTGCTGTGAAATTGTTTAAAGTCACAGATTTTATTTTGACATTCACCTAAATACCATGTACATGAATCAAAAGTGGCAGTTCCTGTCTGTTCCAAAACAGATAGGAAGTATTTATTTTGGAGCTCATAACTGGCCCAAACATAATGAAAAGAAAAAATTCAGATCAGCTGATTATTTTGCTACACTTATAAATATATCTATGTTTGTTTTTTTTAAACGTGAAACTTTTTGTATTTAGGTAATGCAGTCAGAAGTTGTAAACCAATATGCACAAGTGAACTTTATTTAAAAAGAAAATCCAAGCAAAGAAAACTGCAAACGTAGATTCAGTGTTTCACACTGCAGCTCTGACAGAACGCTGACCAGAGCTGAACCGTTTCTCTTTTGCTATTTTTTAGGGAGACGTGCTGCTTGCAGAGCTGCTAATTCTAGTTTGAGGAGTAAATGTGATAGCATGCTTCTTTTAGGGACCTCAAGACACATTGTTTATTAATAAACTCATTTATTTTTGCTGCATCCTGTCTACCTTTTTATTTATTCCAAAACATATTTCCTCACCTCCTAGACAACGTCTATGATGCAACAAGTGGGGGCTCGTCCGGGATTCTTGAATGAGAAGATTAGTAGGTTTAGCTATGGTTTGTGATGGGCTAACTAGTCCAGTTTGCACAACTTTGTTTCCAAAAGATTTGAGCATTATAGTGTAACATTGAGCTGGAAACCACAGTTGCTGAACATTTGTTGTCTGAAGATCTTTCTTTGCCTGAGGTCGAGAAACATCCAGGGTTGCTGTAGAGGGTGGAGGTCAGTCGGTGCCTGGCTGAGAGTCAAACTCCTGAGTGAGCAGGATGAACTGATTACTTTGCCACATTACCATCTGTTCTCTGTGGAGTCATCAATGATTCCTCAGGTAAGTGCACGGTTAGTTAAGGTTAGCCAGATTGCACCTTGTTTTAGTGTCTGTGAGGCAGAAGTTACTAGATATTTTGGCATTTTCAAACAAATAGTAACTGCATTAAACTGCATTAAAGGATTTGTGGGTTGCACTTTTACAATGTAAACTAACAGGAAAGGCTCAAGAATCTTGTGCCTCACTATCTGTTAGGAATATTGTACAGCAAATTAAAAGCTGCTATTTTGGGAACAAATGAGTCTGTACCAGAAACTTGCAGGCAACGTTTTTGCCACATAAGTAGGGACCAACGCCAGACGCATGTTGAGTTTACTAGAAAAAAAAGCTTGCATTTTGAGCGCTGGTTGTCATCATGTCAAGTTAAAGATGCTGATCCCCGCCTGGAGTTGATTGTACTATTTAATAATTGCATGTCTGGATGAATTGTGGTGTATCTAAATAAACAAAAAGATACCACTTCCAAAGAAGCTGCGATTCTACCCTGACTCATATTATCACCCTGAGTCAACATGATTTCACTGCTCATCCATATAAAGTTAGCAGTGAGACTGTTTCTTCTTCTTCTTGAGTGTAAAACCAGATCATTTCACAGGTTCTAATGGGAACAGAACTGTGAGTAAACTGGATGATGGTTTCAAAGAGCTTGTTTTTGAAGGGCTGATTTTTCTGACAGGACCCGCACTTGACTCATGTACTGCGGGACTATGGGAGTTTTCAGTCTCTAATCATGTCTACCGTGTTGCACTTCAGTGGCAACACGCTGAAGTGCGTGAGTTTCACATGCCACTGTGAAATGGGCAGGTAGGAATGAGCCATGTGCCTGATCCCCTGAATGGCCTTCATGTACAGACACGGTTTGTTTCTGCAGTATTTCCCTTGTCTTTCCCTTTTGATGGTGTCCATTTAGGGAAGTGATTTGACGAGAGGTACGATTTATAGGTCCCATAATAGTGGACCCTCCCATGGTTGAGACAGAGATGGACAAGTTAGAACAAACTGTTCCTGACTTGATTCCTGTCTGTGTGGTGACAGGATCTCAGGCATCTGAAAAATCCTCTAGTGTTGACCTGTCTGAGTCTCTGCTTACTCCTGTTCTAGCTGGAGATAAAATATCTGTTAGCTCTGAGTGAGACGTGTGGAAAAAGCAAAGGAGAGAAGGATGAGCACATCTGTTGTGACCCCTGGTTTCAGTTGTGACCCCTGGTTTCAGTTCTGCCATGCTTGTTTTAGGACACATTGTGCCAGAAACCCTTAAAGTGTTGAATAAGATCCAATCATGTTGGTGTTTCTGACTTGGCTTCCATGTTGCAAAGAGCTACTTAACTAGGATGGCAGGATTTTCTACTATATAATATATTATTATTAACTTTTCCGGTCTCTTTATCTTTTAAAAAAGTGTCAGATACAGACCATGTCAGCTCTATAACTAAACAAACTTATTTCTGAGAAAGCATTTGTTTGGTGATTTTACTCTAGTAAATGTGTTAACCTGCTTCTTTCAAGAAACTCAAGACACATTATTTATTAATAAACATTTTTATTTGTGTTACATCCTGTCTCCCTTGAACATCATTCATTATTACATTTCCTCATCTATTAGGCACCAACTGGGGGCAGAACAGCTGGTTTCAGACTTGCCTGGATTTCTACCAGCCTTCATCTGAATGTCTCATAGATTAATCAGACTGAGAAGTCATCAGCCAGCTGCTCTCCCTCTTTTACAACTGGCTCCAGGTTATAATTTAGTGACACGTAGGGAGTCCCAGGGATGTTGCTTAAAATCCCTTTGGGCTAAGATAACTGATTGATACCTTAAATTTGCAATCTATGCATTCAGACTGTTTTATTTCTACTGAAGAACTTAAAGGTGTATTCACACCAAAAGCATCAAAAACGTGTCTGACACTTCAAGTTTGGCGCATGTGCACGTTTGGTGCATTCACACTAAATGCGTTTTGAGCGTCAGGCGCGTCTGCTTTACATTCAAAGTCTATGTGGAGCGTCGGATGCGCCAAACGCTCAAAACGGTTTAAATCGCGCTGCGCTAGACACTCGAAACGCAGTTAGTTTGAACTCACCTAAAGTGCACACGCGACGGCCTTCAATGCGCCTCCACGTAGACTTTGAATGGAAACCAGATGCACCTGCTGCTCGAAACGCTTTTTGGTGTGAACGCATCATCAGATTTGGTGTGAACGCATCATCAGATTTGGTGTGAACGCATCATCAGATTACAGTGACCCACAAACTTTTCTAAGCTTTTGATTCAGTAGCACAGAAAAATAATAATAATTAAAAAAATCTAACTAACCTACTTTTTGCTAATGCTGCAACATAAGGATTCTTAATGGAGGCTTTTGGAGGACATATTAGGTTTTTCATACCCCAGCAGGGGCAGATGTTCTGTGCGGAAAGGGTTTGAAGAACTTCTTGACTTGAGATAAATATAGGACACACTTTTCTGAACCTCTGGCTTGATGGAAGCCTTCAGCTTTATTGGATGGAAGGAATGCAGCATGAACTCTTTCTTTACCTTTTAATTAATTAGATTACTTAAACTAAGTCCTTGTGGTTTAGCCACAGCTGGAGGGGAGTCAACATTGGCCCACAGCTTTGGGGGTCTAATGCAGGAATCCCACACACAAAGTACCATCTTCTTTTGACTAGCTGTGATCTCTGTTCTCCTCTGCTTTTTGACTCATTTCTATCTAAACTTATTGGTGAAAAAAATGATTAAAAAATAAATAAATCTGCTCAGGGAATAATTTTAGCTGTATTTATTGATTGGGATAATCTTGAATTTCCCTCATTTTCTGTTGGATTTGAAGGACCTGAGTCATCGAAACCTTCTGCAGATGCTGCTTTGTGTTTCTCATGCAAAAATAACAAACATGAAAATCCATCAAAGTCTGAATCAGCTTGTCTGCCTTCAAGGAAAACCAGAAATTGATATCATCTGGGAAATGCTTGATGTGCACATCTCTAACTATTGGGCAAATCCCACTAGTTGTTAAACTTTATAAATGTTCCAGTCCTTGTCACAACAATTTATGTTCAAACACAACTGTGAAATCGTTTATGTTTTGACTCATTGTTTCTTCAAACATGTCTGCTCTGCAACGGTACAGATGATATTTTTTAAAACTCTGCTCTCAGTTTATGCATCTTTTGCTGTCATGCTTTTAGGCTTGTTGCCGTTAATTGCCAAAATTTTCCGTTTTATCCTTAATCTGAAGCACAGATCAGCTATTTTATATCAGCAGAGAGAAGATTAGATTTATTGCAAGCCAAACCGAAACTCTTTTCTCTAAATGCTCGTGTCAGCATGGAATGGCGGACTTGATCCAATGCCATTTGAGCATTTTGTTGAGTTTTATCTGTCTACAGATAATGGTTTCCATACTGTCCCAGGTTCTGCTCATTTAAGGAGGGAAACACACATAACTGTTTCTGAACTGCTTCTAAAAGAAATATTTAGAATCTGATCACAATCTGAGGTTGTCAATCACACCAAAAGTCCCAAGTTCTTGTTTTTCTTATATGTTGCATAATTATTCCACCGCTATCCATAAATTGTTAAAATTAATTTAAATGTCAAACCTGAACAAAAGGTCAAAAACGGTCGTATTCATATGTAAATAGATAAAAATTCACCATTTCAGGCAATAACTATGTGGATGTTTGAAGCATAAGATGTCCAGATTTGATTAGAGCTGATAAAATATCATTTTAAGCAAGGATATAAGTGAAAGGAATTTTCTCTTAACCTTGTTACATCTGCTTTGTACATAATGTAAAATGTATTAGAAATATACTCATCTATTTTGCAGATGTGTGTGAAAACCTGTTTACTTTTATCACACTGAGAGGAAATCGATTCCAGATATTCTGACCTGCGTGTTGCTCAATCACTGCAGTTTTCTAAGAACTTTTACAAAAACATTTGATCTTTGGACCTGGACACCTTTCACTGTGTATCATCTTGAACTTGGAGCAGCGCTCTTTATTTTTCATTTCAGCCTTCACTTGCGGAACCCGGCAGGACATCAGCTCGACAGATCCCAGCTTCACCATGAGGAGGAAGATGGAGCATTTGAGAGAGGAAATAGAGCAGATTGGCCTTTTACGGCAGGTCAGACGCTTCCCAGCCTGTTTATGTTTTTCTAGTTTTCACCAGTCGATGAGTCATGCGAAGAGCACGGTCTGCCAGATCCTGTTTGTGTTGCAACGTCTAGAGTTTCCAAAGAGTAAACCGAGTTTACTCTGGTTTTTCTTAATTGAACTGGAGAAAATGTACACTCAAACAGGCTTTAATAGAGTTTGTATAACTCTATTAAATGTGAATATGATCAGCGGTGCACTGTAAGTAAGCCTTTAAATACCTTTCAAAAAGTTAGGGGAAGAGAGATCCTATTTCTGACCATTTCAACAATCACCATTTGAAGTAATTGGACAAACTGGTTAGCAATAGTATCAAATAACAACTTAGGATTGTTTATTGTTTGGAGCAAGGTTTGAAGAACTAAGATTTTTAATTTTGTTAAAGGAAACTGGCTGACTTCCACTAAAGTGCAGTTTTACCACAGAACTGCTGACACCCAATCTGGTAATTCATCCACGGTGAGATGTGGATGAGTGAGCTTCCTTGGTTTTAATGGGTAGAGCTCCAGACAATGTTAGTAAGAAAGAATTAGTAAGAAAATAAATCAACATTTACAGATAAAATCAAAGCCTATAAAAGCTTTTTAGTAGAGAATGTATTTAAAAATGTCCAGATCATGACACAAATGAAAAAAACACCAGAGGGCTCAGAAAAAGAAAAACGTTCATTAGTTAGATTAAATTCAGACCCGAGGTATGATCTTTTAAATATCTTGAGAAGATTAAAAGACTTTAGGACAAACCATATTAAGAACTATTATTCATAACTGGAAAAAACATGGAAAACATGGTACAATCTGCCCAGCAGTGGAAACAAAAATTACTTTGAAGATCAGATAAGACCAGAATATAATGAGTTCTTCAGAAGTAGCCAGAACACCAGAGCCCACATTCCTCAGTTAAAGGGGCGGCGTTATGAAAAATGGTCAGTTCAGAAACAAAAACACCCTCACCAAAAAGGAATAATGCCTAATTACTTACAATGCCTGCTTATTTCCAGCGTTATGCAGGTTAGGCAGTAGAGACGTGTTCATCTCTGCGGCGCCACAGTGCAGCTGGAACGAGCAGTGAAGGTCGCTTGGGGGGAAAAAGGTGAACTGGAAGCGTAAACATTTCCCGAACACTCATCAGGACACACCGACTCTCTTCTTTCTCGAGCATAATGCCCAGTCAGTCTTAAATGATAATGAAGTGCGTCATACCTCTGGGTCCACCATCTAATCTTCTTGACATCTCAGTTTAAAATTACAGAGTCTAGCAGGTAGAACAGCACCTGATTCCAGCTTGATGTACCGCCTGTGTGCTGATACATCTAATAAATGTCCGTAGAGGAATCAGCCTTAATCAAAACCTGCATGCAAAGTTTATGTTATCTCTAACAGTTGCAGACACCTGGCGTGACGAATAGGGTAGAATAAATTAGACTTTTCTGAACCAAAGTTTTTTGTTAGTTAAGATTTTTAACCTAGACTTGAGTTTTTTAATGAGAAAGTATTCAGTAATATTCTGCCAAATGTACCCAATATATGTACTGTAAACCTGACAGCATTTGGAGTGTGGCGATCTGCGGCTACGCTGCTATTTTTGGATGTGGGCAACTTGAACCAGGAAGTCTACTTTCTGAAACACAATGTTATGTCATGACTTTATGAATCTAAGCTCAAGCTTACCTGGGTTACGTAGCGAGACATTAACCTGAAAAGCTCTACCAAGAACACCGCTAAACAGCTTAATAAAAATAATTTAAAAAACCAAAAAGAAAGGTTATGTCTTTAAATCCAATTTAGAAATAGGAAATAAATCCTTCAGTCTGGTTAAATTAAAGCAATTCTACAAAGAGGAATAGACCTGTATGTACATTCATTTACGTCCAGCAATGGCCAGAAGTGTGCCTTATGTCCAAATCATTTTGACACCAGTGCAGAGCTTGCTCAAAGTTGGCAGCACATCAGTGGGAGTGACACTTTTTGACAAGGATGTGGCAAAAAAGGGTAGCTAAGAAGCCAACGCTCCACATGAAACATAGAGGTAAATCGCAACTATTTGTTTTTTCTCTAATGAGAAAGTCTGACTGGAACATTTGGAAAACATTTACAATCTGGAAAATAAGTGTTGAATCCAACCACGAGGCCTGTATCAAGCCTATAGTGAAGCATCTTAATGGACTCCAGGAGTCGGGTTGTTAGCGACGGGTTTACTCACAACAACACCGCCAGGAATAATGAGCTCTTTCATAACATGTGCCATTAGCATCGCTTTCCAGTAATCCAATCACAGTTTGGTGATTATCTGTGTAATTTCTTAGTCTGTTGGACCACAGTTTCACTTGCCAAAAATTTTAATGAAGCGTCTTAAAACTTAGAACATGAAAACCTTTGACCTGCAGGTCATTTAGGAAAAGTCAAAAAACTGAAACTCTGAAAAGATAACAACTATTCCTCCCTGTTAGCATTTAGACCAGAGCTTGATATTTAACATGCTGCAGTGAACTGAATAGGATTCACCCAAATATCACTCCTTCTATACTTAGTAATGAATCTTCCCATTCCAAGTGTCTGATTTTCTAAACATTTGTGAAACACAAGTATTTTAACTAAACAAAAGAAGGTAAGCAGTCCGGTCCAGTTAATCCTTTTAACTTTTAAGATAACACCACTTAAATTGGAAATAAGCAGATATAATCCGTCACTCGGAAGCACTTAGGGTCTTTCCTGAATAACTGGGAATCATGGCTGATTAGGACACACTTTTGTATGCCAGTAAAAAGAGATCTCTTGATATTACAGCATGCTTTTCACAGGGTATTGCAAGAAATCGTTTTTCCAAAGAAACACTTTGCAGGTGGTGATGACGTAAATAAGAAAAGACAAGAAAATTCCTGATAGGATCATATTTTGGCTCCATCCTTAGTAGGATTTTACTCAGATGACGTTTTTGTCATGGAGGTGTTTTTTCTTTTAACGTCTTGTCTCAGCTAGATTCCCTGCAGTCAAACCTTTCAGCTTAATGACTGTGTTGTATTATTTAGAACACAATCATGCCAGAGTGAAAAAATAAAACACAAATTGTGATTTTTGATGTGGTTCTCTCCCTCATTGGAGAGAAAGAGGTTCATGGCACAAATACTAGTCAGAAATGTATAACTTGTCTATCAGGACTTATTTGCTCTTTGTGGTACTGAGTTGTGTTTTTTAAAGTAGTATTGTAGTTAGCGCCGATCTACTGGGATTTTCCCACACCTTTGTGTGTCTCTCTAAAACCAAAATAAAGAAAAGATCAGTGAGTTGCAGTTGTGTTGATGAAAATGCCTGGATGATGTCAGATATCAGAATGAGGCTATGTTCACACTGCAGCCTAAAATGACCCCAATCCCAATTTTTTGTCAAATCGGATTTTTTTGCTGTGGCTGTTTACACTACCAAATATGTGCGACCTGTATGTGATCCCCTGTGTGAACGGTAAACGACCTGAAAGTGTCCCGCATGCACAGTAGAGGGCGCAATAACTGAGCGTTCTCAGTGTTTTGCCAGCCGCCATAAAGAAGAAGCGCTCAGTGTTTGAGGACGCTAAAGGTGGAGCATAGCTTACGATTTTGAAGTTGTTATCCGACCGCAGCCGGCACTTTAACAAGTTTTTCTTCTAAGTGTTTCTTCCCGCTTGTGAGAATCACGTTCAGGTCGGATGAACGCGACCTGGACCTTATGCCACATTTGAATTGGATATGTATCGGATACTCAAGTGGCCTGGGTCGAAAAAAATCCCACCTATGTCGGATATGTTGTTCAGACTGACATGAAAAGGTCAGATACAGGTCTCATTACATCAAAAAATCTGAATTGGGTCACTTCAGGCTGCAGTGTGGAATGAAATGATAGGCCACAAAGGTAGGATATGAGAAATGGCAACACATCAGAGCTTAGATGGGCTAAACAGCAGATGACCGCTCTGGGAAACAAACTGAGAAACACCAAAGCTGGACGATACAAGATTAACGTTACTTGATCTCATGAGTGTCAATTTCAGCATCAAGATTCAGATTTTAGAATCAGGATTTGGTGTAAACATGAAAGCATGGACCCAGAAAAGCAAGCAGGAGTCGCCTTTGCCTCTTTAATATCAGTTCAGTATTGTTTAAACACCACCACTTAGTGTTACTTTATGTATTGTAGTTATGTGACCACAATATACCCCTCTACTGATGTCTACTTTCAGCAAGATAATCAAAGCTCTAATTGTCTTACACTGGTTTCTTGAATGTGAGAATAAATTACTTGTAGTTGCGTAAATAACCTCTTTAGTCATCAGATCTAAATCTTTGAGAGGAAGTTTCCGTCATGGATGAGCAGCTGACAATTCTGCAGTAACTGTGAGATGCTATCGAGTTATCACAAACCAACATTTCTGAGAAATGAACACCCTTTTGAAAACCACGGGACAAGACCCACACACCCGCGCTGTGCCCCGCCCTGTCATAAGATAGCAACAGATGAAATCTTATGAACTTCTTAATCTTATATAGTTCTGCAGCGTTTGTTGTTCTGATCTCAGATACAGGAGCTGACATGCCATTCACATCACAGATAACAAAAATGGAAGCAACAAACTCGCCCTTTCTCAATTACCATGCGTTAGAGTTTATTACATATCATTAGTAGAACAAAAAACAGCATCGATTTCAACCAGTTCAAAAAGTACTTGTCCGCATTAAGTAGCTCTGAAGGTCTCTGACATATTCCTGACTGTAGTTGAATTGATTCCCTATTTCTCCTTCCAAAGGCCCTTTCTTTTCACTTTGAATCAAATCATTGTAATTTTTGGTAAAAATAAAATGTCTCATTATTCTTGTCCCAGGGAAAAATCGTGAGTTGCCGAGAACTGGAGGTCACAGAAGACACTGTAGATGAGAGTTTTAAATTGATAAAAGAGTTGAATTGTGTAGAGGTCATTGTCCAGAGTCAGTGAGCAATTGAACAAAGGTCTAAGTATTTCTTTCTGCTAAATTAAACTTGTCATGAGAAGAAGAGATGTTAACTTCTGTCAGCTTTGTCTTTGATCTTGCTCAATATGTCCACATAGACATTGTAATCTCAATGAATGAATGTCAACATGATGTTCGTTTAGATATTCACACATTTTGTAACTATCTTCTGCAAAGACTCAACTCGTTCACAAGCATGAGATTCTCTCTAAAACCAAAAATATTTATATTTACTGGATATATTTCTCAAAATGGAATAGCTAAATAAAAAACCCTTCTCAACAGTCAGTAGAAAAATTATATGGAATTACCGCAGTAAAACATCTTAGCATGTATTTATTTCACTAGTTTTTAGAGGAAGCTTTCCTACTGTATCTATCACAGCCATGGTTTAAATGTATTCGTTCAAGATGCTCATTAACAAACTCACTAATTTCAGTGGTGAGCCTCAAGTACAGTGAGGCTTTTACATCTGTTTTTACAATTTTAAACTTTTGTAATTATAACTTCATGGAATTTGAAGCTTTGTTTTACTGGAAGCCAGACTTTTCTTCATTGACTCAATATCGCAAATGTGCAACAGCAGTAAAATGGTACAAACATTTTATAAAATGTCTCTTTCTAACATATTTGTTAGCAATTCGAAAAGTCTTGAATTGGTTTTCACCTTTGAGCAAGAAATCATTTCCCTGTCCTGCCATGATAACGGCGGGTTGTGAGATAAGCCCAGATTTTCCAAACAAACACCAGATAAGATGTGCTTTCTTTTTGTTTGTTTGACAAAAGCATCCACCTAAGTGTGGTTCAGACATGCTGACTATTGTGCGTCATTCATATGTCGCAATAATTGCAGACATCAACCTGTGGCTTTTTTTAAAAATGCGTGATCAAGTTGTTTCTATAATGCACAAATCATCAATATTGTGTAGGAAACTCTAAATGTTACAAAAAATGTTCATGTTACAGAAAAATCTGCTTTCTGATGTAACCTTTAAACCTTCCCCTCACCTCTAAAAGGTCATAAAATATATATTTTATTATGTGATGGTGACACTTTCCGACATAAATACTCCAGACACTTTTAGAAATAGTTGGAAGATAGTCCAGAAGAGTTTAATTCATCTGTGTTTTTAGACATGTTCAAAATAATCCCAGAGGCGAACCAGCGGTCATCCCGAGATACTGAATCGTTGTACCTCTGTCGTATTTAAGAAGCACAAATAGTGACTTCTGCAAGAGGAGGTATTTCTGACTGCAGCTACTGGACGACTGAAGCAGGTGGAAGCAGTTTGTTGTACACCTGACATGTAAAAACAAGGAATCCAAAAGAGATTACTTGAGCTGAACCCCCTCTGTTTTTGAAAAGAGAATTTGTCCTGGATTCCCGTAAGACTCCCACACTCAGGCGTACTTCGCTCCGCTCACTTTTCTCTTTTTCAACATTTGATATTTTTGTGTTATCTGTAATGTGTGCAGAACATTGAGTCCCGACTGAAGGTCCTCCTCCCAGATGATGTTGGTGCGGCGCTGATGGATGGAGTGGTCCTCTGCCATCTAGCCAATCACATTTGTCCCCGATCCGTTGCCAGCATTCACGTGCCGTCACCTGCAGTAGTAAGTATACTGACTGTAAGATAAGATTCAAATGTATTATTTGATCTAAACTGCTTCACGGACATTTTAATGCTTAAATGCTTAGTTTAACAAACTAACATGATTAATGTTGTGGCTTCCAGCCAAAGCTAAGCATGGCAAAATGCCGCAGGAATGTTGAAAACTTCCTGGAAGCGTGCAAGAAGCTTGGAGTTTCACAGGTAACACATTTTTTACTTTAAATGTTTTCACTCTGTATTTGTTTAGCTATTTAGGATTTATGACTGCTATCATAAGTGATATCAATCATTGACCATAGAAGATAAATGACAAAATTATGAAGCTGCCTAAAAGAGGCCTACGAGTTCTTTCATGCACTTGTCGTTCAAGCTTCCTGCAGCTGAGACGCTGACTGATGTTTTTCCCCCAAAGTGCATTTTATCATTTAGGAAAATCTGTCTGACAAATATGCCTCCATCAAGTGAATGTTGCTGCAAAGTGACATCAGTCGTTTTGCCAGTGGTGCTGATGAATGATCTCTCTGTTAATTCAGGACAAATTGTGTCTGCCGCATCACATCTTAGAGGAGCGAGGGCTGGTAAAGGTCGGCGTGACCGTCCAGGCTCTGCTGGACCTGCCCACGTCAAGGTCCACTCACTTGTCCTCCGTTTGACCCGGAGAGTAAAAGCTGCTTATATCCCACAGTGATCAGCCCATATCCACACTGCCAGGGACTTAGGACCCCTGTTTTTGGGGCGAGGACTCTGTGACTTGTGGCTTTGTGACGGTCTGCTTCTGCCTGACTGAAATAGGAGACGGGATTAAGCAAAATTTCTCCTTAAATGAAGTCGGTCGGCAACCGGCTCCAGGCCAACACATTACCACGTTTCTTGTTTCCTCTTCAGAGTGGATTTGTAAAGTGACGGCAAGATTCCTCAGCTGCACTGTGAACCTGGTTGCAAAGACAGATGTGACAATGGGTTAATGAGAAGAGCTTTACCTCGCTCTCAGCTGTTACCACGAACTCTGCTAGTGCCACTACAGATTGGACATCCACGCTGTTATAGCACAGCGTGGCAAAGAAATAACAGACATAACTCACTGTTTCACTTAAGAAGACATTTTAATTATTGTTAACAAAATGTTTTATTGGTTTCCTTAGTTTTTTATTCTATTTTTGCCATGTTCTTACGTCTTAAACCCTGAGTCAGGAAAATAGCTGCCATGAACTTTGGACTCTGCTTTTTCTTTCTGAGATCAAGCTCAAGTTCCAGTAGGATTTGGTGCTGTTCTGTAGAAAACCAACAACAAATGCTGAAGTTCTGATTCATTTCAGCATCTTTAAATGGCTGCAAAAGCCATAAATTATTTTCTACTGAAGCTACAGTGCTTAGTGTATTCATGCCACCTTTTTTCCACGATTTGTCCTCAGCAAACTTCTTTGTATTTTATTGGGTATTTATGAGATGGACCAAAACGCACCAAAGTAGGGCATAATTTTGACTTAGACAGAAACTAATAAATTGTTTTTAAAATGTTTGACAAAAAAAAATATCTTATTTTAATGTAGCAATGATTAGGAAAAATAATTTTTGCTGTATTTCTATTGATCCTTACCAGCTTTCTGTGCTTTCACTATTTTTCTCAGGGTCGTGTGCAGACATAACTTTAAAACTTTGGATATTTTTTTTAGAACCTAACCGTGCTTTAAAACCTCTCCACCTCTCCACTGACCTGTCTGCTGTGCTCCTTGTTCTCCATGATGCTGCTCGGTCTTTAATCTTCTCCAACAAACCTTTGTTTGGTTTTCACAGAGCAACTAAATCTATACTGAAATTAAATGAAACCCACTGGATTTTGCTTAGTACTATCATGATTAAATACAACATGAACTCTCTGAAGTTTTCTTTTTACTGAAAAAGAAAAAGACAGATATTTTCCTTTTTTTTCCCATCACATAAAATCTCAATAAAATAAGTTGAAGTTTGTGATTGTAATGTGATAAAATGTGAAAAAGGTTCAAGGGATATATATATGTATATATATACATATATACACACACACACACACACACACACACACACACACACACACACCCACACACCGTATTTTCCGGACTATAAGTCGCTCGGAGTATAAGTCGCTCCAGCCACAAAATGCATAATAGAGAAGAAAAATCCATATATAAGTCGCACCGGAGTATAAGTCGCATTTTTTGAGGGAAATTTATTTGATAAAATCCAACACCAAGAACAATGTCATCTTGAAAGGCAATAAAAATAGAATAGAGGCAACAACAGGCTGAATAATTGTACGGTATGCTAACGTTACATGACACATGAACAAC
>CAEFZY010034485.1:0-15243 GCA_903066815.1 Brachyrhaphis roseni
AAATGCAAGATTATTGACTTTTTAGTTTGCAATAAATATATGGGGAAGGCAGATAAAAGTCCTAGTTTAACATGTTCTTGTAAAATGTTTGTACAAACACATAAGCATGATTTGTTCAGTAAACAAAGAAATACCTGTGAATACAGGAGGAGTCCTTAAACAGTGCAGGGTTCCAGCTTAGATAAATGACATCATAGTACTGCCAAAGATCCTCCCATGAAATCCAGAAAACCCCTAAAAACAAAACAGAAAATTATTAAACAAAGATTTATAGTTGTTCGTAAATTTGACAGTGACTACAAGGAAAATAATTTTTAGAATTGCATCTTTTCTCATGTTTATATTTCTGCCCATACAGTAGATTGCCAAAAATACTGAGTCACTTGTTTTTATGAACGCATTAACTTGAGAGATATCCAGTTTTTAACTTACAGAGCTGAGTGATGTCAGCCCAGTTTTAACATCAAAACTGTTTTGGAAGGTTTAGGAGGGATTTCTGGGGAGTTAAAACTATTCGCTCAGAATTTATGAGGTCAGACATCGCTGTTGATGTGAGAACTTAGCTTACATTATTTGCTCTACTTCATCCCAAAAGGTAAATGTAATGTTTCTATGCTAATAAGTCAATTGGTTTTAGCATTTCTAAAGTAATGCATCTTCTAACACATGTCTAAAGCACACAATCATCTATTTTGTGTTCTTTATGTGTTTAATATATTATTATTTTTTGTTTAGCTATTAATGTATTTGATTTGTTTTTTTGGGGAGGGGTTCGTGGATCTCTAGTGGTTTAATGTCTGCACTGTTTTCAACCTCTCTAAAGCTCTTTGCCCTACATTTGGTTCTATTAAATTTCTCTACAAGTACATTTACTCTGAAGGTGATAAAATATGCTTCACTTCCTTGATGTCTTTAAGAAGGGAAATTACAACAATGATTTTAGCCTAAAGCCTGGTGAGAAGGTGCTTTTATGTATGCAGTAGCATGAGCATACCGTTATCAAACTTCTGTGCTGTCTTGGGGTCAAAGTTGAGGTATTTAAGGAGCTCTGGAGTCCAGTTTTTCTCATCTCGCTCACTGTAGCGCCCCTTCCACCGCAGATGACTCCACGGATTTTTCAGCTGCAGGAAACGCATTCCCTGCAAGCGCAACAGCGCAAAGTTAATCCTCTTGGGTACCAAATTAATTTGTAGCAACTGTGATGTGAAATAAAATGTTCATAAATGTCCTAAAACTCAATGTTCTGCATGGGAAAGTAATTAATACTAACCTTGTATTCCCTGATGTCAAGAACTGCATAGGCATGTGTTGGCACTAAGCCCCATCTCTCCCCTTCCTCCTCAGTCATCACTCCTGTTGCCGTGGTGATGAGAACATCACCCCTATGAAATCTGGATGAATAGAGAGTCAAGCAAAATTAGGTAGAGGTTAGATTAGAAAAGAAGAGGTGTTGCAGAATTCTGCAACACCTCTGGCTCACCAACAGTGTGAGTTGGTGTATTGTCACCTTTGGAAGAGCATGCGGAAGGTGTCTTCCTTGTTGAATGACTGATTGTCAGAGTGCATAGCAATGCGCTCAGGGATCCAGCCGGTGAGTGCATGCAGATCAATATTCTAGAAAAACAAAAACATTTAATTTTAATCTTTAAATACATCCAATTTTGGTTCAAATCTGGACATATGTGCACAGACTGTAGACACATGTAAGAAAAGGTCCAAACAGTACACATAAAACCACTATTTCCACTTTAACAACACTCTATTGAGAAGTGGAAGCAGTTCCTTTGAGCTATTTGTGAGTTTTTTTTATCCCTTTAAGTAAATTAATCTGAGAAGTTTAACAACAGCAGGTACAGTACCAAACTGAAAAACAGCGTGATGCCCTAGTCCTCACCGAGTTGGAGCCGGGGAAATCATAGCCACCCATCACCTTCATGTAGGCCTTCTCTATCAGGGAAACCCATAACTCATTCCGGTTACTAGAGTAGGAGCAGAGCAGCTCTCCGTTACGATCCACTGGCAGGTAGTCATCAATAATCACCTGCACCAAAGATCACGATCAGTGGACAAAAAAGACTATGGAAGAATTCTAGGCATTTTATCTTTATATCAGCGAATTCTGTGTCAGTTGAGGCCATTTACAGAAAAAGAAAACAATTTCAGTTTCTGTTTTAACACTGACTAAAGCCTCTTCTTAAGCCGGGATTTAGAAGAGGCTTCTCAAACAATCTCTGTATACAGTAGATGAAAATTTGCAGTACAAACAGCATTTTTTTTTCCTTGATAGTGTTGTTAGTGGATAGTGTATGGTTGAAGTCAAACCTTTCTGGGCACGCCGTTGATGTGAAGTTTGACCATGTACTTTCCACAGGGATTATACTCTGGCTCCCCTCGCCTGTTCTGAGGGTAGATTATGCTGCAGTGGAGAACAAAACTGATGATTTCTGATTTTATACTCTACATAAAATATCGGCGGCTACAAAAAAAAAACATTCACAGAAATCCCAGAAGCTACATTTGTACCTGGTGATGAGTTTCTTGTTGTAACGCCTCTCATAAGCTGCACTGATGGCCAGTGAAGCCACAAATGAACAGTCAGAGACCACCGTCTAGATAAACAGGGAATTACAGATAAAAAAAAACAGTCTTTTAAATGAACGTTGCTATAAAATCTAAATTTTTATAAGACACTTTGTCAGTTTTGCATCGATTTTCAGTGTAACTGTGCATTATTTCAGTTCAGCATATTAACATGTTTCTGCTCTGATATAAAGTTGTAAACTTGATGATATTGCACCACCTAGTGGGTGAATTTGAAATTTGCATATAAATATACATTTAATGATGTTCTAATAATAAATTACTACAAAATGAAGTGACTCGACTTCTAGTCTAAGAATGTATTGTAAGAAAAAAAAAAAACACATCAGTTAAAGTCTGACCTGTTTGATGCTGAAGCTGGACACAGACATGATCATAGTGGGATTATTGCAGATCTCGTCTGGTCGAACCCAGCGGGAGAAAATGGCTTTCTGTTTGGGTGACAGGGCGAGTTTCCCGGTTTTGTCCCTGTGGAAAACATTCAGTTGAATTGAAGCAGTTAGATGCAAAAACCATTGTTCAACAATCCGATTTAAATCCAAATTTCTCTCTAGTTAAACTGGACCAAAGCTTTTGATTCTCCATATTTGGCATCCAGTTATCCTGTTTAGTGTTTACAAATAATTTCTGTAATTTGTGGAGAAACCGGGTAAGTCAAAGGTTTGGCTTTTTATGCTCATCACATGGATAATCAAATTTAGTTTACCAATATATATTTTTAGACCATGGACCTAATGACAAAACATCTATGAAAGCTGTTATTAAATTTAAACGAGTGAAAGAAATCATTAGGACTCACGAGAAGGGCACAGGGAAGGCAAATCGTTCCTTTAAGTCCACACTCATAAAGGGCACATAGGCGATGCCGTTGATTGTAGATGTACTCCTGCAAAAGAAACCAGAAAACTGATTGCAGAATCTTTCATACCCAGAGGATTCAGATCATTACTAATCAGAGTTTTAAAGTTCAAACAGGACTCAATAAAAATGTCATAACACATAATACATAGTTACTTTAACTCTTTATACTTGGATACTTTTCTAATGTGTTCCATTAACCGTCTCACCTGAGGACCTCGATCTCCTCCGATGTGTACCGCTGACCCTGGGGCTCACTTGACTGGACCGCTCTGATTGGTTGAGGCTGCTGTCGGTCATGGAGGGAGAAGTCTGGCCCAAGGGGGAAAAACTGACGCACCGGTCCACCAGAACAAGAGCTGCTGCTGGGCTTCGTTCTGTCCTGAGACTGTGCTGAGTTTAATTTGGACTGTGACTCTTTAAGACCTTCCGCTCTGCAAAAAAAGGCATGCTCACTGTCGGTCAAAGCAACCCTTGCTGTTTTTTTGTTTCTTGTTAATAACTAATTTAACTTATTTAATCCTTATTTTTAGCTAAATTTATTTTCTGCTACGATTTATATGCAAAAAGATTAGAGGTGACTGACAATGATCTTAGCACAAAAAAGGCAAAAATGTATGTTATCCTTTATCTTACTTTTTGTTACATTTTTGAAACACTTCTGACTAATTTAAAGCAACAGCTCTGAATGGTTCAAAAAAAAAAAAAAGCCTAAAACTGTTTTGTACAAACATTTTAGTTTAGGAAATATCGGCACTAGAACTGACCTGTCCAAAGCTTGACGAGCCAGCTGCTTCAGCTTTGTCTGAAGATTTTGGTCGGATGACTCGTTTGACTAACGTTAGAAAAAAGAGAACAAAGGAATATACAAGATAAGATAAGTTTACCACCTCTGACTGGGAGGGGGACAAACATTTATAAAGAAGAAGAAATACCGTTTTAATGCACAGCTCCACTGCCTGAGTGTACAGCTCTATAGCTTCATCATCATTCCCCTTCTCATCTTCCTCAAAGGCCTGGGTAACCAGGAAATGGGCACGCTCCAGATCCACCTGATGGCGGGACTTCAGCGGGTCGCTCTTCTGGGACTGGACTGGGGTCAAAGTTGAACATACGTAAGCTTTGTTAAGCTAGACTGGTTAGCTTAGTGTGCTTTTTATCATTTGAAGTGTTTAATAAAGGTGTAGTTTTCGTTTAAATGAAAAAAAAATACAGATTAAATGGAAAAATTAGACAGAAAAGTCACGGTTGAAAGTAAGCAATTACAAAATCTTATTTGCAACTTGTAAACAGTGCTGTAGCAGACACTGCAAGCATTAATAAGGGTGCTCTGATAAAAACAAGACATTTTGGCTAACATGTAAATCTTTAACTGGGGTGGAAAACTAACGCTGCACATTTCAATCAATACACCTTGCTCACAATGGATTATTTTTCTTCAACAGGAATGAGGAAGACAATGAGAATTCATTGGAAGAAAGCTTGCTCCAAGCAGCAAAATATTTGAGACGGGGGGCAGATATTCCAGATAGACGATAAACCTACTGCATTTTGCAGGGGCTACGGAAGAAGAGTTCGGATTAAAATAGATATGTTTGACTGACAAGTCAAAAGACTAAATCCAAGTGAGAATCTGTGGCCAGAACATTGATGTTTCTCATCAATCCAATCTGAGTTTGAGCGGCTTTTCAAATTATTTGTAAAGAATTTTAATTATTTTTTTCTTCTTCCAATTCACAAACTATGTGTACTACTTTGTGTTGGTCTATCACATAAAATACACTGAGATTTGTAGTTGTAATGTGTGAAAATATGAATACAAAGGTCTTTATACGGACACCATACCAATTAGTGGTTTGGTGAACAAGGGGAAATAACAGAAAAGCATCATGTTTGACACTTGTCAGGTGAATTTACCTGCATTGTGGAGAGCCTGAACACGGTCCAAGTATTCACTCACTTTGTCCTGGAGCCCCTCCAGTTTGGACCCTGCCATGCCTGCATATATCAGAGCCTGGGCTGCCTCCTTTAACACACGAATCCCAATAAAAAAAAAAAAAAACTTAAAAAATAATAAAAAGCACAACCAATGAGTACTGTCAGGACTATTTATATGATGTTATCAAAACATAAGAAAATAAAAACTGAAACTATACAGATTCATAAATGTAATTAAGAATCCAGTGAATAAGTGAAAGTGAACTTAACTACAGGAAGCATACAGCTAAATGCTAACCATGGCAAGTAACAGCTGTTTACCTACCTTATAATAAAACACAGCCTCATTATATTTGGCATTCTGGTCATAGGTTACAGCAGTTTTCGCGAATTTGAAAGCGTCGACTTCCAGCGCCGTACAATCCATGTTGAACCCAACTTTAATGACAGAGTAACGAGCTCTCTGCTAGCCAGTGAACAGGACAGCTAATGGCTGTTTTAAGTAAATGTTTACCTTAATTCACCGCACAGTTTCCTTAATCAACTTCGACTGCCCATTTTAAAGGTTATTCTGCGTGTTCTTTCCAGTAAAACACAACTAAACAGACTAGGGAAAAGTTCTGTATCTCCTTATGATAAATGACTACAAAACCAGCCGACATCAAAACAACCGAGGAGTTTCCGGGGAAAAACAGTTTGCGCAGCCGCAATAGAGGTCTCAAACTCGGCTGTCTCATGCTGCATTTATGTAAAGTAGGAAAAATAACATTTAAACGTTGCTATAAAACTAATTTTAGCGTTTTTCTTAGTAGTAAATTGCGACGTTTTTTTTGTTATTAAAACGATTATTTTGTGACTGTAAAGAGTCAAATCCATTAAAGAAATGAACAGAGAAACCTGCGTTGAAAAATGTACTCAAGCCTGAGCTTGAGCAGGCTTTAGCTTTAGCTTGGGGAAATTGCGTTCAGGAACACCACGAAAAAAATATTTAAACCTTTTAAAACTTGGTGTAGCAAATCTGCGTCAGAAAATTTTGAGTTTTAAAATGTGAGAATTATTTGAATGCTTCCAACCAAAACTAAAGAAAATTGAAGAATGGCTATTTAAATATATTAGTTTTATTCTTATTAATATATTAGTCTTAAGAGGTTATGGGTGTAGTTTTCTGCCCGATCACTGATTTTTAATTAAAAAGCTTGACTTTCCCATATCGATTTTGGCCAACACCATTTTATTTGTCTCAAAAGTCGTTAAGTTGGTAAAGAATATTTCTGCAAAATTTCATATTTATTTATTTATTTTTTCAGTTTTCGAGTTATTGATAAAGCTGCCACATAAACATGTATCAATGTTATACCGACATTAAAGTATACATAGTTGAATGCAGGAGTTATGCAAAATCTGGAATTTTACAAGTAATTGATTGCTTCCGGTTTTATTGAGATATAAGGGGCTTGAACAAAGATATATATCACACTTTTCAGATATATTAAGAATGTTGAAATGTGCGTCTGGCATAGGTTTATGTTGGTCTATGACATAAAATCAAATTGAAATGCATTCAATTTCGTGATTGTAACATAACAGATGTGAGTTGGAGTATCACCACTTTATGTGAATATTGTCAAAAAACGGAAATCACTAAATGTAATTATTTTATTTACAAAGTACATTTCTTCATAAAGAACAAAAAAAAGCATTTTATCCATGTAATTTATTTTGTCCATCCGAAAAAAATATCTTTAAGAAAATAATCAATAACTTACAAGTAATAGAAATATGTTTCTCAAATACAGCAAGGAAAAACATTTTTAAAGTTATCAAATGACTCTTTGCCATTGATAGAAGAAAATACATTTTAGCGTATTTTAAAATAAAATAAAGTTTAATATAACATTGATATGTTCATACTTTAAAGCCTTTTTAAAATTTGAGTTCAAGGTTTAAACAGACAACGCCTTCTTTTCACAGATCCACTGTTGGTTTTCATTGCACAGCACTGATTTCCATCCTTCATTTTCAACAGAAATAACACATTGATTGTCATTTTTAGGTCGTGGAATCCAGCTGCTGCAGGGAAGAAAAATATTAAAAGTTAAAAAAGAATGATTGTTTTTTGTTATGAGAAGTTCTGAATATGTGTCTCTTACTAGTTGGTCATTTCACTTCCATCAACCCACTTCCATGTGTTGCCCTCTGCTTTCAGGCCAATCCAGTATCCTTGAGTCCCTGAACTGCCCCAACTCTTCTCAGTGACAAAGCCCTAAGAAAGAGAGAGATAAAAAAACAAACAAAAAAAAAGAACACAAGAGATATTAGTCTGGTTCAAAATGTTGAGGCTTGTTCTCATTCTTAGAACACTGGATTATGTATGAGGTCTCTCTCATTACCTTTTCATTTTGATCAGAAACAACAACCAGATCAGAAACTTTTGCCATGCAGTCTTTTCTGGCTTCTTCCCAGGTTTTCCTCTGAAGAATCTCTGGGTTGTTTATTGCATAGCAGCTGGACTGAGAGGTAAGCCATTCTCTCTGACAAGATTTGCATGTGCGTCCTGAAACAGCAGAGATCCAGAAGTAAAGAAGATACCTTCATTTTTATATTGTTTTTGTCAATTTTTGAGCATAAACAGTGAGATCTGAACATACCGTTATTTACTTTGGGACAGTATTCATCAATGGCCCACTGAGCATGGCTGAGGTTCTGCCTTATCTCTAGGTTTTGTATTTGCTCTGTAAGGTTTCTCCTCTCTGACTCCAGCTTCTGGTTTTTTTCTGTGAGATTTGCGACCCTATTTTCTGCGACAGTAAAGTTTTTCAAGAGACTCTCAAACTGAATGGTCAGATTGTCGTGATCCTTCCTCAAGTTGTCAAAGTCTGACATGAGTTTGTTGTTGAGGTTTGTCAGGTTGTAATTTTCATTCAGAAGAGCCGTTTGGTTGCTTTTTAGCTGGTCCCACTCAATGTCGACAGACTTTGGACGTACTAAGACTGCATATATAAAAAAAAAGTAACAGATTGTAAAATAGTGGTAGTGCAACACAGGACTTTTTTCAGCACATTACCACATTTGAGAACTTTTTCCTGTTCTGTAAATCTAAATTTCAGCCGAGTTATACTCTCAAATATGTCAACTCTGTCAAAGAGATTTGATCTCATCTCCCTGTAACCTGAATGCTCAAATTAGGTAGTTAAACAAAGATTAGTTGGATCAAGGAAGCAACACTTTCAAAAGCCCATAGAAGCAAAATACTCTTGCTAAAGTAATGTTGAGATAGAAAAAAAACTCAATCTTTTCAGCTAGAAAAAAACTGTTATTTGATCTTGTTGTATAAAACTCTGTATTGTATAAAACATGTTTTCAGCGTGAATTTAGCATCTTTTCTCCGAGCCATTGTGTGACCAATTCCTACTGTTTTAATAAATCACATTTGTAGAACAATCAGCTGGCTCACATTTTCCTTTTTTGACTAAATACACAGAGTTTTTTTCATAACCTGACAGTAAAAATTTGTTATTTGGAAATAGATAATACATAATTCATTGAATTATGTATTACTCAAATGGAGAACAAAAATGAGAAAATAGGATTTATTGACATGAATGAATTAATGTTCTTTGGCGCTCGGACACCGGCGGAAGACATTGTGTTGTGAATTGCCATGAGCTTGTCTTTTCTTATGAAAATCTTTTATTTTTGAACCAGGAGAGTTTTTCACATTAACTAAAACTAATTTAAAATTCTTCTTCTGCTGGTTAAGGTACCTTGCTGTGTGGAAAATAATCTCCAAATATAAAAAGTGGTTATTTTCACAGCAGTCTACCTGTATAGATTGCTATACTTGTGGTTTTTTTGTTGTGCTGCATCTATCACATAGTGGTGAGGTTGATCAGGATGTTGTACATAAAGAGGCTCTAGAAAACTGATGGTAATGCTTTTATTCATATCAAACTGTCTGAGAGTTGGGAATCCTATATTAAGTGTGCATAATGGTTGGTAACAAAACAAACAAAGTCTCCAAAGTTATTTGCAACATTAACTCCATCAATGGTTCTCTCTGTTACACAGTCACAGCCCAAAACTCCTTATGGTTTAGGGTTTCCACTGCTAATGAGCAAATGTATCAAACAATGTCATTCAGGGAAAACATGCAATAGAAAATCCTATAGAAAGGACTGTGCTAATCCACTGTGCTAAGGATCAAATAATCCAAATTATTTTTGTTTTTGTTTGGCTTTTATACTTACAATAGATGCAGACTGCTATCACTCCCAACACTGCAAAGACAAACAGAGACCCAAAGCACCAGGCCACCTGCTGGTACCATCGACGTCGGTCTTCTTCATTCTTATCAGGCAACAGAACTGCTGAGGATAATCAGCAATGTCTAGCCAATTTATTCACATTCATTTTGTGTCCATTTGTAAAGAATAATATAGTAATTGATAAACAAAAGGAGTCATTTTGCTTCTGGTGCAACATTCACTCAAACGAGCTCCAATTTGTGTTTGCAGGATTCAAATAAAGCAGAATGTTGGTCAGATTTTGAATGTTGGTTGAGAAATGAAATTAACGTTGTGCTTAATTTTAGCTGTACTTTTCTCTGCACATTTCCCATCACAACTTACCATTCATGTCAAAAGTGTTGTCACTTTTTTCTCTGCCTGTCTTCAGTTCATCAAACACAATCTCCTCCTCCTTTATAGCTGAATGATTAAACAATTAAAAGTCAGTTGTAGAACTAACACAAACCAAACAGTAACATTTTCATTCTTACTTTCTTCAGAATCAGGTCTTAAAAGGGAAATAAAACCAGTTACATTTTCTCAAGACAGTAGGGTGAATAAAAAAAATGGGATGTGTTTTTTCATAATGCGGAAATACTTGAAGAAATAGATTACAACAACCAACAGAAGATTTTGTAAGAAGAGTTATAGGTAAAGCTCTACAATAATAATGCAATATTTTCTAAAATGTCAATATTGCATAAACAAGTCTGATGTTTGGTTTTAGCTTTTTTGTGTCCATTTGTAACAAATTCTTCAAAGTATTGACATCTAGACTAGGGTTTTTATGTTGGTTTCACAACTTACAGTTTGTGTCAGTTTTTTCATTTGCTTCACTGCAGACTTTCACTTCATCATACACAGTTTCCTCTTCCTCCTTTTTGACTGAAAGATATGAAAGCAAGATTTTATTTTATTCAAGATATTATTTTCTAATAAACCTAAAAAAATCTTTTTTGTTTAAAAAGTCTTCATTTTTATCATACAGTGTTTTGCAAATGTATTCACATACCTTCAATAACCGTTCCAAGGTTAGTACATTACTAAAAATGTGATCGATTGAAAGAAAGGGGTGCATATTATGGAAATGAGTTTTAAGGGTGAAAAGACCATCAGAGAGGAGAGATAATCTCTATTTGGTTTTTCTGTCTTATTTTCCACATGAGACAGTTGTTTGCACTGGATGTAATTTATTGTCATCAGAAAAAAGGGTATTTTTCACTTTTTATTTGTAGTATTTCAAAAACCCTGTTTCTTTCAAATTTATTCACTATTTTGAATTGGTATATCATGGAAAATCCCAATTAAATATATTTTAGACTGTGATAGCAACAAGACAAAATGTCAGACAAGTAACTGTACATTTCAAAGAACTCCTCTGTACAGATGTAAACAGGATCTCTGAAAAATCACTAAGATGACAATAATTTCCTGAAGTTGCTGTTCTGATTGAATTGTGTAACTTCAGTAGTTTTTTTTGTTTTACTGGTAAATGCTTAAGAAATACATGTCATTACACATCCTCTGGTTGTAGGATATGGCAGTTATAATATGAGTAATCTCAAGTAAGACTAACATTTTAGAAATTCCATTTATTAAACATTTACAAGTCAACCCCTTCAAAAACGTTTCATTAGAGTTAATATTCATCCAGGCTTTATAACCTTTTACTAGTGAACTGCCAGCTGACTTTAGCTAAAACCAACAAAATTAAACAGCACTTAATTGAAACAAATAATGCTTTTCTAATCAATAACTGATAAGAAAAGCATTGTTTGTTCCAATTAAATGCTTTTTAATTGATTAGAAATTAATGCCTTTATAATCAATAACTGATTAGAAAAGCATTATTTGTTTCAATTAAATGTTTCAGTTTCAAACCTGAAAGTAAAACTCTTATTTTAACAAAATATCAATTGTCTGGTTTTTAAATTTATATTAAAATTTAGCAACAGAATTAAGCAGAATTAAACATTGTATCTGTGGAGATAAAGAAATATGCAGGCTATCTTAGGTATAATAAATAACTTATTACATCTAGGTTGTGTAAAATAAAGGGAACTTACCCCTCGGCTGTAATTTATTTTTAGCTTTGAATACAACAGGCGTGTAGGTAACGTCCTCCTCTTCCTCCATCAAACTTCTTAGAAATATCAGAGTTTTTATGACCTGTACACAGACTGTCCCCTGTTCACAGGTGTCATTTAGCAGAATCAGTTCATTCTTTCTGCAGCTCTATCTCACAGCTCTTAAATGTTCAACTTCTGCTTTTGTTACGGGAAGTCATTTGCATTTATGTCACATCTAAAAATGAGCTCAAAGATTGAATGGAATGTTTATGTGCTATGAAAAGGATAAATAAATGAAACATGGTTACACCAATATCGTGTGTGGCAGACACAGTTAATGTGAAACTCAGAATTTGAATGTTAAAACAGCGTGGAATAATCAAATTAGTTCCTCTATCACTTCCATTTCTGTCGTTATGAATGACAGTGAGGCAGTAAATTTACCATAAATCCACACAGACATTATAGTTACCTTCTTAATTAGCGATTATATTTGCCTGTTTATTAAGAATTTTGTTAATTATTAAATGATATGTACAAAAAAACAAAAGTTATAGTTTGGATATCTTGCCACCAGAGTAAAAGACAAAGTTATTCAAGAACTAAAACCTCTGATATTCATATTTCAAAGTGAGGTTATACTCTTGGATGTTAAAATAATTTCAGAATATCGATCAGGGTTATTACCAGGTTTTACAAAGAAAGCAGCAAACATCTGAAACAACACATAGGACAAATATGTATTGTAATAATATGATGTCATCATTTACCTGTGTGTTATTTAAGACGCTAACAAAAAAGAAATTAGAAAATTACAAAAGCAAGAAATTCTTGCTTTTCTTGTGCAAAAGCAAGAATTATGTATTATGTAATTCACTTCTTTATTTTTGATCTTTACTGACTCACTTCTTTTAGTTTCCCAGTCTTAATTACTCTTAACATTTCACAACACTCTAAAAGGCAATACCCATTCTTACTTAAATTAGTTTTGTATGCTTTACTCAAGTGTCACTAAATTGTTTATTCAAATCAAGTACTGAATAATGCACATGTTTGGCCCGAGAAAGGTACAAGACAAAGTCATTTTGAGTAAACTGGATTGGAATATTTTTGTTCCTGGAGCGAATGCTTCAGCTCAGCAGTGTGCATGCACACAGCTCAGCAAAGTGCGGGAAGCTTCCAGAATGTTTGTGGACTTCAAGCAGAGCTTCTCTGAAGGTGTTATTTCTCTTCAATATATTTTCATGTGTCATGTATGCGTTTACTTCTCGCATATGTGGTTACAAGTTGATTTTTCTCAAAAAAGATGATGCATATATGTCCAACATTAGCTAAAACTGCTCTCAAGTAAAATGCCTTTTACTTGAGAGCCTTTAATGTTTTTGTCCATGATAAGAGATCTGACTAATAATTGCCTGTCTTTCAACTGCAACCCCTTAGCAAGTTTGTGAACATAAAAACAGCCAGCTAACTTTCATGTAGCATTAATTTTAGTAGGCCATGCAGAGTGTAATGTGGCATTCAGGAACAATCTGATTCTTTTTTAACGGGTCTATGCCGTAAACGTGAGGGCTCAAGCCTCAGTTAGTGATAGCCATTCTTTTTTTTTTATGACTTTGCTTGCTTATGTATATGCATATGCTCTGCATATGTAGTTCGGCGGAGAATGGAATGTTTTGTTGAGCATTAGACATTATTGTTTTTATTTATATGTTTTACATTCGAGTGGTTAACTTTCTATTATTCATGTGTTTATTTGATACGGAAATGGCGCCTGTACTTTCCATATATGTTCCCTCTGTCCACTGCACTTTTTCAGACCTGAGTGAAGTTGGCCCCCCCACCTTCTTCAAATCAGACAAAATTGGTGTCAAATGTTTGTGCTATGTTTGTGCTGGTCTGTGCAGCAATATTTTTTGTTTGTGCTGCTATGATTTTAAAGATACAAAGAAACATTTCTAGAGGTCATCAAAGGTCAACCAGTCCCCCCTCCTTCTTCAAATCAAACAAAATGGGAGTCAATCAACTCGACTCTGTTTGTGCTGGTTGTGCAGCAAACATTTTAGTTTGTGCTGCTTTGGCTTTGAAGATATTAATGAAATGTTAAAGGTGAAAAGGTCAACCAGCCCCCCCACCTTCTTCAAATCAAACAAAATGGGTGTCAATTAACTCGACTAAAAGTCCAGATGATTTAAATTTTAAATATGGAACAGTTTTCTTCATACATTTTTAAACTGGGAATTTTGTTTGCTCTACTTAACATTTAATATAAAACAGTACAATTTACAAATATTTTCTAATCTCTATACCTTTCTTTCGTTTGTTTTCCTGCAAACAAATACGGCTTTAAATAGGATTTGTGTATGATATAATTTATGAATAATTACAATGATTAAATTCTATTTGGTCAAATAACTATTTTTAAATACATTTTTAACTACTGAGGTGTTATTTTATGGGGACTATACAAAACTCCACAGTGTGTCAGCACTGCTTCTGCACTTCAGATAGATCCTATCTATCTGTAAATTGTTAAAGCTAAGTGAATACACAAAGACATTGATCTACAGCAAAAACCTGAATCAACTCAGGAGAATATGATAAAGAGAAAGTGTTCCTTCCAAAGGCATTTCCTGTAATATAGACAAATTATGATCATCTTTGTGCAGCTTAGGAATAAAATAAGACTTCACAGATTTAATGAGCAAAGTGACATGAAAAATGTCAAGAGGCAAGTGACATTGCATTCTGTATGATCTCTTTGAACAAGCAACTGCATCTAAATATGTAGATCCAAGAAAGTTAATCACAAAATAGGCTTCCCTTAAGGTAACATAAAATCTCTTCAAAAACTATAATTAATGAAAAGTCAAGGAAACATTAAACGGAGTCTTGTTGTCTGTTATGTTTTTGTCATGCATCTATTAATAATCTGTAAAAGCTGAGCGTGAAACAACTCAGAACTCCAAACTTTTTCATATGAATAGCTAATGTGTGCCACTTAAAATGAGATATTTTCTAATCAGGCTATCATTTTAAATTTCTACATATGTAAATAATAAATATGAGAAGCAAAAAATATCTAACTTTAAGTCTTAAGATTTGATTTTGTTGCAAAAACACCAAAGCTTTCAATTACAAACTTCTTACACTTTTAACTTATTTGAATGTAAGGCTTTCCAGATAACTTCTCTCAATCTGAATCCTTGATGTTTTAAACAAATAAAGCCTTCTTTTCACAGATCCATGCATTCTTGTCACTACATTGCACGGTATTCCATCCTCGGCCTTCAAGAGAAGTTACACAGTAACCATCAGTGGCAAATTGTTGCTGTATCCAGGTTCTAAGAAAAAAAAAATTGTTAGATCAAGGCTGATGGATTTGCTTTATACAAAGTTTAAGAAATAATGTGTCTCACTGATCGGTCAGATCACTTCCATCAGTCCATTTCCATTTCCCATTTACAGCTCTGAGACCAATCCAGTATCCA
>CAEFZY010034493.1:0-34416 GCA_903066815.1 Brachyrhaphis roseni
TTCCTCTACACATATATTCCACCTGTCTCACTCTTACCTTTTCTGCTCGAGCGCCCCTGGTGGCCATCAGAAAAAAAAAAAAAGCATAAATAAGCCACATCTTTGTATAAGCCGCAGGGTTGAAAGCGTGTGACAAAAGTCGCGGCTTATAGTCCGGAAATTACAGTACACCACAGAATTTGTCTGATTTTTATTTGTTTTCTACCTTCACGCCTTTTTATGTTTTAAAGACTCCACAATATGCTGCCATGGTCAGGTACAAGAACTTGTAAGGAAACATATAGAGGAAAGCTTTTAAAAATTTGGGACAACTAATGATTAAATATTGCTGAAAAAAGGCAATAAGTATAGTTATTGCATTTTGTTCTTATCATGTCAGGATCTTTGGTTAAGTTGTTTTAGGATTTATTTATTTCTGTGTTGCTTGTTTCTTATTTTCATTAGATCAGCTTTGTTTCGGTTTTTACTTTATTTCAGTCTTTCTTAGTGATTCCAGTTTTTTTTTTATTTGTTGTGTCTAGTTATTCATTGTTACGCTAGTTTAGTTATGTTTGTTAGGTCTAGTTATTTAGTGTTAGATTTATTTTCCGCTGTACCACTTTCTCTCTCTCTCTCTTCCCCCTCACACCTGCAACCTATTTCTAATTAGCGATTTGTTTCTTGTTCAGTAATCAACCTCCCCAGTATATATACAACTCATTCTCAGTTCCTCCTCAGCTGTTCTCTTATGTTGGATTCCTGTTTTTGTTTGGCTCTGGCTCCCTGTGACATTTGTAAGTTTTGTTAATTTTTTTCTTTAAAACATTCATAATCCATCCTTGCTTCACCCGCTTCTGCAACTGGATCCAACTTTAATCAGCAAACTTTGACAAATAGAGGAAAATTTATTTTAAGTAAAAATTACTCTTTAACGTATGTATTAAAATATCAGGGCAATTTTCCAGCGTTACATAAGACAACAGAGTAAGTCGTGTGATTAAAAACTCAGAGACCCTCTCTGCATCTCTTCCACCGTATGGTACGTGACGAATCAACACACCATAGGTAGAAACTTCTAGGAAGAGAGAGCCTGAGATATTTCCTCCCCACATGCTCCAACTCCTTAGGTCCCACAGCCCACTACAGACCCCAGAATTATCTGTGCAAACTCCAGGATCACAAGCCGCTCACATGCTGCTGTGGTCAGGCACGGGATGCAGCTTAACTGGCTGCAGGAACGCAGTAGAGCGCACAGGAATGACCGTCACAGGATAAACACTCGCCCTCAGGGTTCCTATGAGAGAGCCGAGTACAGATACGCTGTGTATTTCTATGAACTTGCAAGGAATTTCACCTTATATAAGCCTGTGGAGTTTTACTGCAATTCAGACCAGCGACTCCTGAATATTCCAGATGCCAGATGATGCCAGTAAAGTTAATATTTCAATATTTCCATTCTTTAGCCAGACACAAGAGGGCAGTAGGAGCTGTTTGTATGGAGGGAATCCTGCGTGAATCATTTGCACCCAGTTACTTGTGGTGTAATGTAAGAAATGACAAAAAAAAAAAAAAAAAGGACCAAACTACTGATAATAAGAACAGCACAAGATTCCTTTTGCACATCCCCTTTACCTGCATATGTGGAGTCGACACTGACCAATGTTTGGCTGCGAGAAGAAAAAATGTTGACTATTTCTTCCTGCCTGGAAAGCAATAAAATCTCTGAGAAAATTCTTTAAAGGGGTGGTATTACAAATTTTACAGGCCATATTATAGCACAAAAATCAAGTGTTCAGTTATGAAAATGCTGTATATGGAGAAATAACTTACATATCTTTTTACTTAGCTATTTAATGCCCTGAAATTGGCATCTATCCCTTCATGAAGCTCCTGCTCTTTTTGAAACAGTGAGAAGTGTTTAGGCATCCCTGAATGGCTGCTGTGGGAGATTCAAGGATTTCTCAAACATGTATAAAAGAATCAAAGCAACACTGCAGGTATGTTTTTGACAAGGAAATAACATTATAACATGATGCAAAGTCTAAAAAACTCAATTTTACTAATGCCCTCACCTCTCTGTACCTATATGAGTATTCCAGTTTTTAGCTCACACCCTCTGTTTTTGCTACTTTGGTTTTGTTACTGTTGGATTCATTGTTTTGTTACTTTTGCTAATTGGGGAAAAATAAACAAAAAAAACCCACTGATCACACCGATCATTTCTGCCTTCTTCCTTTGATTCTCCCTACATAACTGCTCAGTTAATAGTTATTTTCATAATCAGGATGCAAGAATCTTAAAGAACCTAAGTACTTTCTGTTTTAAGATTAGCTTGTTTAGATCGGTAAGTAGTTGTGTATCTGGACATTTAAATAAGGTCCTTATAGACTTTTCTAATTACGTTATCTAGAACATTATATTAACATTATATTGTTACATTATATTACAACATTATATTATCTCTGACATGATCTACAACATTATATTTAAAGTACTGAACTAGTTCCTTACTGTTAACATAAAACACATTCTACAGTCAATAGTGAGGCATACGTAGCTCTTTCATCCACCTTTCATGTTTGTGTTGGTTTATTTTTATTAAATGCATAGTTACATTAATGACCTAAGCACTTCGACTACTACTACTACAGCCCATTGGCTGACGCAGGCTGGGTAAGTGCTTGTGTCCTTAAAAGAGGTTTAAGGGTCAAAACCTGCTGACTTTTATGTGCCTCATTTGTATTTAGAAAAACGTCCAGTGGTGATTTTAATCTTTTAAGAAACAAAATTTCTAATTAACTCCACACACCACATATTTCTTGATAAGAAATGAAAACCCCAACCCCAACAAAAAAACAAAATGTACTTTTCTCCAGGTTATCACTTTATTCCTGCAGGGGAGAATTAATACACAGCTGCAGTGTCCCCAGTCTATGTGCTGAGCGTGTTATCGGAGCGTTCAGGTAGTCAGAGACACTGTGACAGCTTGTCAGCCTGTGCTGACAGTTAACACCAAGGCTGCTTTTTGTTTGGATGCACCCAGACTTCACAGCAGCCTGCAGTGATTTGGAGGACAAGCTCTTTTGAACTCTTTAAAAGTTGCCAAAAATACCACTAGTAACAGTCTACATGATATCCTGAATATGTAGCCTGCAGGGAAAAACCTGTCAGTAATTTTATAATAAATTAATTTCCATAAGTTATCTTATTTTGAGCTGTGGTGTGTGAGAAGGCAACCAGATTCTTGTAAAAATGTAACAGGGGATGTGTTTGTTTGACTTCTACCTTAATCTTATCCTATTGGAAACAGGAAATCAATGTGATAGTCTTTATCACAATATCACAAACTTGTCTAGTTACCATGAAACAAATGGGCATCATTAAAACCCAATCTTCATGTGGCCTGTGAGGCAAGAAGCGTTTAAATTAGAGTGAGTCTTTTATAATTGACGTCCTCATTTCTCTGCTGGCGTTAAGCTGATGTTTTTAATTCTCTATTTGTCCCACTTAGAGGGAAAATATCACAGAAAAGTGTCCAACCTGTAGATCAGCTACGTGTCTATGGCAACCATGGGCATCCACTGTTATTCAGAAATGCCATTGAATAATTGATTTGCTGAATGACACTGAGTCTCTTGTTCTGCTGATTTGTGGAGGAGTGTGGGAATAAGAATATTTTATCCGATGGATGTTACATGTCTGCTGAGTACACTCTGATGTACACACTGATTATGGTTACACAAACATAAGGAGTGCAGGTGTTGGGTTAGTTCTTGTAGCATTTATTCTGTCACTGTAATCTCATTTTCCTCCAGCCAGGGGGAACTGTTGCTATTTTCTCCTCTCCCACTTGCCCCACAAACTCTGCCCAACAGTGTCAGATTACACTCATATTCTGTTATAATAGGATGATTTCCATCAGCTCTATCATTAAATCCAATCCCCACATCATTTGACATGCTACACTCTATTACATGAGATTGAATTGCCTCAGTTTGATCAATTGTAATTCAATTATTGATACTAATTTGTACTACTGAAGTCTCAAGAGTCCCTTTTTGGGTACTCTGCTTACCATTTTGTTTGTGTGTGCGTGTGTGTGTATGTCTGCTTATGAGCATGAGGCAACTTGATTGCTGATTTTTCTGCTTTACAGAATCAACAAATGTTTATCATGAAAAGTGATCCTAAGGTCATTTGCAATATCAGTGGGGTGATGTAATACAGCAAGAGAGTTCTTTAAGGTCTGTGAAAAATATGAATGAAAATAGTTTTTTATTTTTGTTTTAAGTCCTGGTCCTAAAGGCCAGTATTACTTTATGGTAAAAGGCATAAAAATATACAGGGGGATTAAGTTGCATCCTAAAATTAGAGGATGGAGCCTCCAGAAGCTCACATTTTAAGTCCAAATGTGTTTTAGGAACAACTTAGTCTGCAGCTCACATCTGGTATGCAGTGATTTGTGATTTATAGTGATCCTGTAAGCCATTACTAGCAGTCAATTCCTTTTTAAATGGTGCATTCAAGTGATCACTAACCCTGTTGTGGTCTTTTGGTCATCAGTCACCTCTTAATGCATAACATAATTTGGATTAATAGATGGAGGAGGCCGCTGCAAGATGTATCTGCTTGGAGTCAGTTTTTCCTTACAACAGGCTTATGAAGATAAAATGATAAAAACATAAAAAAGGAAAAACCTGCGATGGACTGGCACCCTGTTCAAGGTATATCCAGCCTCTGGAGGTAGGAACCAGCCCTAAATGTGATCCTACATAGACAAGCGGCTATAGACAATGGATGAATGGTAACATAACAAGTAGTCTGTTGTCCGTATTACTTAGGACTAAATCATTTAAAAATAGTTATTCAACCATTAAAAAAACATCCAGATCAAAAGGAGTAAAGCTAAATGATTCACAAACAGTTACAAGTTTTATAGGAAAGGTCTGGCTCACATCCTATCACGGCGCAGATGATAGAGGCAGCACAAACACTTAAACATAAAACAGTTTGAATTACGGAAACAGATAGAAATAAATCTTATGTCTGGAGAAGACCTGGAGAAGATTAATGTGTCTCCCGAGACATTTGGTGGAGGTGCTGTGGGTTGCCAGGGAAGCTTTTAAGGTTTATCCAGTCATTGTTTAACCTCATCAAGAGTTGTGTTCTCATTATTTTCACAATTCTGAGGTTGTCTTTTTGCCGTTTCCATTTGCTTTGTGAATGGACCTTGCCAAGTGAGGTAGTGACAGTCCTACATCACCGGACTCTTACAGGGGCAAGTTAGCTTCACTGGTTAAAGGAGTGATGATTGGTTTGTGTGACCAGAAAGCTGCAGGGGTGAAAAGCACAAAGAAGACTCAGAAATAATTTCTAATTATGATAATAAGTTAGGTATCAAACTTAAATGTGTTCTTGGTTAACAAGAAACCACTGCCTTGCATGTTTTAAATGTGTCTGTTCCAGAACACCCTGATTCAAAAAAAAAAAAAACATGACGTCCTCGGCATGCCATCAAATGCTGCAGAAGGATGTTAATCACCCACTTATACAAGTCAGGTGTGTGTTAGAAGGGAAGCACCTAAAACATGCAGGTCAAGGGTCTCTGAGGACCAGAAATGAGAGAATATGCATGTAAAGGACATGAACTACTCTAAATTGTCCTTAGTTCTCACTGATATGTACCTGGTTGTATGTCTTCGTGTTTATTTTTGACAACCTGTTCAGGGTGTGCCCAAGCTTTCACCCAATGACCGCTGGAGATGAGCACTACCCACTAATAATCATGCAAGGATTAAACAGGTGTGGAACTTGATGGCTGATTCTGTTGAGCAAAATCCCTTAACAGTCACTCAGTATGCTTGTATATCGCTTTTCTTCATCTGATCCAAGTTCTGGTACACGTTTTACTTAAATTCCAAGAACAATCTGGACAATTTTCACTGGACCTGAACGTTATAGACACTGTCACTCAAAATCATTTAGATTTGTCCTTAGATCTCTGTATCTTGCAGCCCTTTTACTTTCTGCTCAGCTCCATTGAGATTATGTCAGTGTTTACATTCATGTATCCAAAATTAATATTCTGATCCTGTTAATGTCAATTTCTATTTAACTATTGATAGTCTGATGGCTTTCCTGTTTTAAAACGAGCCCATAATTGTAAGAAAACATAGAACAGAGATCAGGTTAAGGTTACCACTAAGTCCAACCTTCATGTGTTTGCACGACAAGGCAGTCTAAAAATGCACAGCTGTGTATGTGTATGCATATATGTCATGCTCTTTTAATGGTTCACTAATCCCAAGTGCATTTGGCAGACAAATTAATCCAAGCCTCGTCATAGCCAAGCTCTAAACCTGCCCCCCACATGTATCCCGTAGACCCATCTCCATCTCTCTTTGGATCTCTCCCCAGGCTTTACTGTACCAGTATGCATCTCCAGATGGTATCGTGGAGGTAGGTGTGATGTGAAATAGAGAAGGAGAGACAGACAGCAAACAGAGAGATGGTGGGAGACCTGTGACGGACAAAGCCTCCTCATTGGAGCAGAGAGGAAGCGAGACAGAAAAGATAGAGACAGACAGAGAGAGTTATAGAGAGAGAGAGAGAGGAGGGGTGTTCATTTGTTGCCATAGTGAAAAAGTAGATTAACCACAGTGAGCATGATGCCGTGATGCACTGGTGAGGGATGCTGTGTTTCTGTGGGAGTATTCACCCCTGCAAGCTGAGGTATGTGACTCTTAACTTCTTTTATTTGGTATGCACAGTTGAAAACATTTTGCACGCATTTAGGTGACCTAGTCCAAGCAACCTGTCATGCATCTCAAAGGCAGAAGTATTTCCAGATAACTCTCTGTTTCTTGGACACCTTTGGGAATATTCCTTTGCAAAAGAAAAACAAAAAGCTAAAAAAAAAAGCCCCAACAATTTGAAAATGTTGCTTAGAATCAATACTTGATACCTGATTCATAAATTTCTGAGCTACATTAAGCTGCATTTTGTAATTGTACTTTCAGACAAAACTGTTTCTGAAATCTTATTGTCTGCTTATTTAGCCACAGTGGAGGTCAAGCCACACTTCTGGCTTTCTTTTGCACAAAAAGCAAGAACATATAAAAAAATATAATAACAGTCATATTTTGCATTCGTAGGATCTGAAAAGAATATATTAGAAATACAAATTTTCTTAGAGTCTTAAGAAGCTTGCTGTGTCTGGCAGCCTCTGTGTTTTCATTACATAATTGAGACCATAGTGAGATGCTTCCATTAGATTTACATTGACTTTTTATCTTCAATGATTTAATCTCTGTGACTCTGTAGCAGGATGCCAAACAAATCCGTATAGGTTAATGGCTCTTTTACTCTCATGCGACCGCATTGAAACTTCAAATGTTAATCGATCTCCTCCTCTGCATCGTCATCTCAGCCCATGGAGTCACCTCTGGTGCCTGTCCGATCTGTGAGGAGAAAGAGACACACTCAGTCTATCTTGATCCGAAACATCTCATTAAACGCACATAAACGGGCAATTACAGCATAATAAGATGACATCCACATTTTTATAGAAGGCATTAAAAAACTGAGAAATCAAGAAATAAGCAAAGGACACAGCTGAGAAAAAGAAACATGAAGGCTTTGATTTTTGTTCTGCTTGCTGGTATCCTAATATCGACTGATATCTTGTATAACAAAATTTGACACAGCCTATTAAAGAAATCAAATTAGCTGCTCTGATTGGCACAATTATGCACTTAAATGTGCCATAAGTGCAACCGGTTTGCTATGGCAAGCCAACAGTCTAAACTGCAGATAAATACTGTGATCAAGGTACAAAGATGAGTCCCTGTGTAATCTGCCTCTGGCCCTTGACAAATCACCAACAGAGGAGGCTCAGCCTGAGAGTTTTCGAAAACGAAGAGGAGACGGCAGAACCATAAGTGGCATAGTACAGAGTGACAAGGAGCTCTGTGTATGAAATCAATGTCTAACATCTCCCCTGTATCATTATTTTTATAACAATACAAAAATTAACTTGGCGTAGTGACCTCATGTTGGAAAACCAAATCTGTTGATATGTGCAGTGGATTCTTCAAAACAACTCATATGTCGTCACCACATCACATCATCCAGCTCTGAAGATGACTTGCCTTTTTGAAAAACTCACTATTACAATGCTGTTGACTGTGCAATGTTGTAGCAAAGAGTTAACCTTGAGCATTGACTTGGTCTTTGCTTAGCACAGACATACAAACATATCCCAGCTCTGAGTGTTTAGTGAAAAAGTCTTGCTATTTGTCACTATTTGCATTGCTTATGGGCTAAAGGAGTTTTTTTTTTTAATATCTTACTCGGCCGACATATCTAAAATAACAACATTGACATTTCAGTTTCACTGATTTTATTAGTGAAAAACTGTTTGTCAGCTCATAATTTTCAAAAGTGGCTGCATTGTTTTTAGTAGTCTGATGATTACTATAGTAATGTTATGTTTTACTTGTGGTACTGCTGGGTACTATTTAGTTCAGAAATCAAACCATTTCAATGGTTCTGGTGGAGCAAATGTCAGGAAAGTCAATCTTTTCAGGCTGCCCATGGTGTCAAGGAAGAGTTTCAATTTATCCATGTTCTCTTCCATAATAATCAATACAATTACTATAGAAGAGGCTAAAAGAGGACACAATTATTTATGCTGTTTATCAGTCTTAATTCAACTTTAACTTGAATAAAGTTGCAAAAACATCCCACCCAACATCATCAGTGTTCCAATAGTAAGTTAGAAAACCAATGGGATTTGCTGCTTTCTGTCTTAGTATTAGAAATTCTTGCAAATAATATTTCACAGCATTTTGTACAATCAATCTCATGATGAATAGAGTTTGTTGCATATACTTCAGAAGACAGACTTGAAATGTGGGTGCGTGGCTGACCTGAACTATGTTCCAGCGTCAAACTTGAAAAACTGTGACATTAGCTAATTAAACTCTGTACTCAGCTGTTGCCCAGTATTGCCTTGCAGCAAGAAGACCCTGGGTTTGAAATCTGACCCTGAAGTTTGCATGTTCTCCTCGTGCATGTGTGGGTTCTCTCCATGTACATCCTCCCACAGTCAAAACTGTTGGATTATTTGGCGTGTGGCGTGTACCCTTTGGCTTTCATTAGTGAAAGGCACCAGCTCCCTTACAACAGTGCAAAGATTAACTAGACTGAATGGACAGACTAAAGGTACCTTACAACAAAGATACGATTGGATGTCAATGTTGTTGTTGGATATTGTTGCAAACAAAATTTTCCTCACTAGTCTCTTTTCTAACATCACAGAATCCCCTCCTCTTTGTCTGATCTTGACTACTAAGAAATATCAGTTGTGGTTATAATGGATGGTGAAAGCTTATTCATTGTGCTTTATTAATTATCAGAGAGCAGATTTTTATGCCATAGCTGTTGAAATATTATAGCCTACCAAATCTTCAATTGAAGTGATCCATTGGACATATTGATAATGAGATGACCATTGCAATTCAATATGTACTCAGGCGTAATTGTAACACTTGAAGAACATATTCACTTTTAAATATGCAGTATGAAGTCTGTGACTGATTTAACACGATTAAAACAATCTGAAGTGCTAATAAGCAGTTTATTGTTTAGGCTGTTGGCAGGTGTCATATTAGATTGTGTAGTTTGGGTAGATGAGAAATCTCCAACTGCATCAGAATATTTAGGTGAATTCAGGTTTTTTCAAATACACCATGACTATTTCCTTACCTTACAATCAGTACCAAGTAAGGTAGGATGCATTACAAAGAGATCAATACACACTCTAAAATCTGCTTGGCTAAAAAGCAACACAATTAGGATTATCTTGGTAACCAGACATGCTAAATATATCCAGGTGTAGGCGTATTTAATGCAACAGGACTGAGACAAATGGGACAATGTAAGGCAAAAACATAGAGCCACTGACATGTTTTTGGGCTGTGAAGCTATAGAGTACCCAGAGATAACCCACACATTCACATGAAAAACACATTTATCAGCAATTGTTTTGAAACCTTGTTACCCTGTAGACTGAAAAAATGACCCAATGTTTGATTAAAAGTGCCCAGACTGTACTCCAACTACACCTGCACACCCAACTCAAACATTGAATACTCACACCTCATTGGGTCTGTATGGGACAGGAAAGTGGTGCAAGCTAAAACCTGACTGTTTGTTGCTGAGCTGTAAAAATTGGAGAAGAATGCTTCAGACAAGTAGCTCTGCTGAATGAATGTGTGCAGCAGCAGCAGAGGGGGTCGAGGAGAGGGGGAGGCAGAGGGGTAAAGAGAGGGGGGAAGTGCGGAGGATAATATGAGGGGAGATGTGCTGAAAAGAGGAGGAGCAGAGGGGTGTGTAGAAGGAGAGGGGTGTTTGGAGAAGAGGCTCAGGTGTGCGTGACTGGAAAACGGAGGAAGCTTTGGAAGCTGCACAGCGATCTGCTGCTGCTGCTGCTTTCGGGCTGTTTGACATTGGGGTATCGGCAGGCTCTTTCGACTGTGGTGGCAGCATGCATCTTAATTGTGAAGCGGGACCGTGAGGGTGACTTCAGAGAGACATGAAGGACCCTATGAGGTAAAGATCTGAGTTAAGATTTGAGAGAAATATGCCTGCAATGAAAGACAAATGCAATTTATTCACTAAGGATATACTCAGTGTTCTGTTTTCTGACTGGAAAATATTTGTCGCACTTTTCTTGCATTAACATCTGGGTTTGCCATGACTCACTTAGAAGGTAGCCTAGTTTAAGAAAACATCCCGTTCCTCTGGTGTTAGTGGGGGGGACACATAGTCGTATCAGTGAGACTGACGGGGGGACTGAACCCCGCTTCTCATCTGTGCACGCTGCAGCAGTGTTCATTTCAGACGGCGTCTCTGTCATGTTTTTGCGTCCTTCGGTCATTATAAATCATGTTTAGTCAGATTGCGTGCAAATGTTGGGCTCTAATCGTATTTTGCGGTAGGGCTGTTGCAGCGCTGCGCCAGTCCCTCTCCTTGGAGAGCCAGGCACTTTGACCAGACGCTGCTCGTCAGTGATTAATTAAGGGCTTGCGAAATGTCAGATCAGTCTGGTAATTAAACTCAGAATACATGCATGCATGCAAAAAAAAAAAAAAAAAGAAAAAAAGATTAAAACAGGTATCTGCATAGCGGCTATCAGAGGAAAGTCTAAACGGATTGCAGGAGAGGCGAGAAAAGGTCAATGCTTTTTTGGTGAGTTACGCATTGTGTTCTTGCACACCTTTTGTGATGTTTGCATCAGGTAGCGGTGCTACCTTGCTATTGACACATGTGGTCATGTTACTGAGATTGTGTAACAACCATTTAAGCCTGCCAAACTGTACAGAAGCCTTATAGGTGCATGCTCTCAGCCATTAATGCCTGACAATAACTAATTTGTAACAGACATTCTCTATTTAGAAGAAAGTGCACACCTGAAAACAAACAAACAAACAAGCCAGCCAAAAAAAAAAAAAAAAGCCTAACTTCTGTTGGCAGTATTTTTAGTCTGACCTTTGGAAATTGCTCCCAAACTGTTAGAGGTAATCCCAGAAATTAATTGATGATCTTTATTGATAACCCCTTAAAAAAAAAAAAAAAAAAAAAAACTGCTAAAATATTGCTTTCCCTGGATCTCTGGAGAAGATAGCCCCCTCACTCAGGAATAAGCACACTGAGACACTGCCAAACGCCCACTCAGCAAAAGAGCAAAAGCCTTCCTTGAATGGGGGAACAACAGAAAAAAGCAGAGTGACCTATTTACGTTTTAGAGATTAATTCCAGAAACAACATGATTCAATGTCGGTGTTGCCTATTTTTTTTTTTTTTTAAGGGTTTCTGTGTACACTGCTATGTGGCTATGGAGCCACATAGCAGTGTACACATTTGCCCTTAGAGAATGATTCTGTGCAGCCGGAGAGTGAAGTGCTCACTCCAACAGGGTGATAACAGAATGGACCTCTTTTAAATTCATGTGGGTGGACATGCATCCATTTGTGAATGGTATATTGGGTGCTTGCGCTTTTTCCATCCTGTCTTTGTTTTCCAGTTTGGTTAGTTGAATAATTGCATGCAGCTTATTGATGTATATTCACCTTTTGATGATCCCCTTACCTCTGATCTGCTGATAGGAAAGAGCACAATGGGATTTGCATTGAAATTCTGCATATGATGAAAAGAGCTATTCCAGTTTATATAAATTCTCCAGAAACTGCCCACCGTTGCACTTGTTTTATTTACAAACACAACTACCTTAACCATGCAGAACAGAGAGGGAAAAAACTTCATTTCTTCATATCCTATGGAAGGTAGTATTTTCTCCTTGCTACATAAAATAAAGGTTTTCTCAACACAGAGAAAAGCATATCAGGACTAATAAGATGCACTTTATTAAAGTAAGGCTGCAACATAGAGGAAGATTTTTTGCATCTCTCTTTATGTTGGTGTAGAAGTTATTTCATTGAGGTTTATTGTACACTTGTGAGTAATTTAGATAGAACTAAAGGTATAACTGCTTAATGGTGTGCAAGAAACATTCCTTTAGGGAATGAGTTGCCCATTAAGCCTTAACAACAAGACAGCAACATGGAAGATAATGATACGGGAACCCAGTAAGTGACTCAAATAAAAACGGGGATTCTTGTTGGGAGAGATTGCTATAATCCATTTCATTTCACAGCAAACCTTTAACGCTGTCATGAAGGTGATGCATTTAATTTTACCCTGAAATTTCAGAGGGAAGCCCAGTGGACAGGGGGCGCAGATCATTTCAAATAATAATAAAAAAAATCCTTGCCATTATGTTTCAGTCATCCTAGTTTAAACTCGGGAAAAATTCAGAAATTTCTGTAGCTGCTGTGAACAAAAATCTGAAGTTATAGCTGGAGAAGACTGTCAGGTTGTAATCCTGACTTGTGCTGCTGTTAAGTGCTTGGAAAGAGGGAGCCAAAAGCAGAGTTGGAGTCAAAGGCCAGATTATAGAGCTTTAATGGAAAGCAAGAGGAAACTTAAAGCTGAAGTCAAAGAGACGATGGAGATGAAGCGTCGTAGCAGACGAAGGTTTGGGAGCTGGCCTTTTCTGTAACAGTTTCATGAAGAGAATGCTCAGGGTTCTCCACGATTTTCTTGATTTTCTGAAGAATCCTTCTTTACACTATCCTCTCCAGAGGTGTCACAGTAATCCCCAGAACAGAACTAGCCTTCTTTATGAAGTGGTTTAGCCTATTGAAGTCCCTGGTTCTGATGATGCTGCCCCCACAGATGGTGGCAGAGTAGATCAAACTCTCAACAACAGACTCACAGATATGCAACATCTTGCTGCAAACTTGGAAGGATCTAAGCTTCCTCAAGGCTGCTTCAAACTGAAAAAAATATGAATTCTTGTATACATGAGTTACATGAAAATATGTTTTGCTTTTCTTATATAAAGATGTGATGGTGGTACATCATTACTCGTGTATTCAGATGAAAACTACTGCTCTGACACTCTGACTTCCCACACATAGTCAACAATCAACATGCCGAAACTCTAGATCTGTTATGGCTCTGGGATGGCTCGAGCCGCTGCTGAGACACGAGTGACACACAGCAGGCCTGTGTGGTCTAATCTGTTGATATTAGAGCCAAAATGAAAATCTGAATGTTATGAACAAGCAACATGCTGCCACTATGAAACCGCACTGAGACCTGAGGCGCCTTTTTAAACCTCAGCACTGGCTTGCTCATGTGTTTCACCAGCAGACAGGGCGAATGGGAAGCAGAGGGAGTGAGAAGCAGAGACTGACATGCAATTGCATCATAATTAACTGGGAGTACGTGCACAGCACAGCTTAGTTTGGCTTTTTTCATTCATTATTGGAGCAGCAGTGAGCCTTCCCGCCAGCTTGACACGCCCATTTTGATTCAAACAGACTCTACATCTGGTGATATCTATTAGTTACAGCTCATGCTTTTTTATTTCTTTTGTCTCACTCTAGCTTTTATCTACAGTTTTCGGCAAACATTATCTCTGTCTTCTTATTCCAACTCATACTACCTTGGTTCGTAACTCAGCGTTTCTTTATACCTTTCTGGATTGGCTGATTGTGTTGAAGTAAAGCATTGGTGACGTAGTGATGTCAAACCGAATGCTGGAGACATGCAGGCAGACGGCTAATTAAAGGTTCGCTGAATGGATGTCGCTTCTGTTCCCACAATTTAACGGACTGTTATTTCCCACTCAGATTTTTAGGGCAAGTTAAAAAATTTCTGTTGCATGCATGTTTCAATTAATTTATCACGCATAGGTACTACTGTAGCAAAATTTATGTAACTGCTGACTGTTATAGCAATGACCTGATAAGCTGCTCTGTCTGCGCTAACATCGATTTACTCTCCTCAGCTATTTGCTTCTTCTGATTAATTCAGATCCACTTAGGTATTGTCTGTCTATCAAAACTAACAGACCATGACAGCTCTGTTTTCAGCTTTTTTAAGTGGGTTACTAAGTAAAATTGACTTATTTTAGCTTTACTTTGTATTATAATGTTATTCCCTCTTCAAAAATATACCTGGAGTTCTGCTTTAATTGTTTCATGCATGTTTGAGAAATCCTTTAATCTCCTGTGGAAGCCATTTGGTGGCTTGCTCTTACCAAGTGCCTCCTTTTCCACAAAACTCCACCTCAGAGCAGCAGTCTCCAGCTGAGCCCCATCAGACTAGCGGCAGCAATTAGCAGGAGCTTCTTAAAGAAACAGAAGCCCAATTTGCATCCAAAGTCAAGTTTCTTTTAAGTCATGTTTGATATGCACAGCATTTTTTAAACAACCGATTGTGCTATAAAATGGCACTATATGCCTGGAAGTTACATAATAATGCTTCTTTAAGTGATACAAATCGGAGGCTGTATGACCTCTAATTTATAGTTGAAGTGCACAAGTAAGAGCCTTGGCAAAGTTTTGGCCTAAGGATTTATATTAGCTCAACATTTATTTGGAGCAAGCAGGAACAATCTAAACTCGTGAGTTTAAGAAATATTTTGGTTCTTAATTTTTGTGTCTTGTCACAAAGGGGCAAAGCCTAAAGATATTCGCCAGACAAATTAGAGGTGCAGAGTGTACATGCATCAGACCTCGTTAATGTCATTAGAATGTTGCAGAAATCTTTTCAGAAAAGCAGCAGTTCTTCACAGCTGCTTCAGGCGTGAAATGCTGTGTTGTTTGAGATATTGATATCATGTTGACACAGTGGTGACTCTGCTCATTCACAGTGATGTAGAACTATTCCCCAGGAAGCACAGTACACGAGCTGGGCCAGTGTTTGTGAGGCATCAATACCTTAGGCATGTGAAGAGCTGGTCCTCAGCCAGTGCTCTAGTCATCACATTAAGCTGCAAAAATAAATGGCTGCACAGGGTGCCTCTGTAGCTATGTGACTATGTGCAAAATCTGAAGGTTTTACTGTCACAGATTTTGTCTGAGACAAGCCTCCTTGCTTTGTGTTATTGCTATTTGCTTCTAACTCCTTTTCCCATGCAAATATATCTTCATGGTGTCAAAAAAGAAAAATGTTACTCAGACACACTGATGCTAAATAATATTTTCAGATTAGATATATTTCATGAGTGTATGATTTATAGCTGACCTATCCAGGGTGAACCACAGAAACATGCCCTGATATAATATTGCTATGGATATTATCTTACCGTGTAATATGTACATGGTAATTTCTCCTTGTCTTTGGCTCAAGGAAACTTTATGCTTAGTGATAAAAGTCTCTTCGAACTTTAATCAGCAACCAACCAAGAGTTGACCTACTAAGGTTTCCTGACTAAATGCTGTGGCTTTTCCACTTGTTTAATATGCCAAACAGAGCAATTCCCCAAGTGTCTCAGCTGTTCAGCAAACATCTTGCCTTAACAGCAGGAATTACGGGAAAAATGTGCATTTACAACTTTGCTTGTCAAGTCAAAAGAGTAAACATGACACAATTGCATTAGAACCAAAAGTTTCTGACCTATTTTCACAGATGCTGCAACTCCAGAATCAGATATTTAATATCTTTTCACAGACGCTGTTTAGAAATTCTTGGAGCAAATGTTGTGATATTCCGACAGGACGTGGATTCAGCACAACTTAAATATCTGATTTAAGCATTCTAGCTGATTGCAAGTCACAAGTCACTTACTGTACAACAGTCCCGGACTGAGCTAGGCAGAGCAGGGTTCAAACCAGCAACCACCGGTTACAGGATAAACTTCTACTGTCACTGCCACAGCCCACCCTATGCAAAACCAAACCAGATTCTGTTTGATTATCTCAAGTTCTATTAAGTGATTCAGTATGTTTTTCTTAAAGTGATAAATCGGTTGATTATGTATTTAACAAGACTTTGTGGTTGCTATATTGAATTGCTTTAAGACTAATTGAGTTCTTTCTTCCTACAGCTTTCTGGGAACATGTCTTTCATTGACTTGTTCCAGTGGAAACCGTCTCAGCCTGGTAACTGGGGGATTGTGGAGTTGTTTCAACCATCAGTAAAATCTTTGTCAGACTCTCTCCTGAATCTTCCAGGTTGCATTGAAGCAACTGTCTCAGCTGTCCCACTAATGCTGCCCCCTTGACACACAAAAATACCCTGAAAAGCAAGTTGGAAATGGATAATACTGAGATGAGTTTTATTTCAAGCCTTCCACCGTGCCATCAGCTCTTGAGATGGTCAACCAAGCTGTTCAACGAACACTAGTACCTTGTGACACCTGTGCACATACAATCTGAGAGCTGCCTGTGCTTCATTACCTCGCTGGACCATGATGATGCTGTGGCTTCTGCTGTTTTTGTCAGTTTGGGTGTGGTGTGAAGGAGCTGACTCCAGCGAACGCAGAGTCGTGGCACACTTGCCTGGAGACATCATCATTGGAGCTTTGTTCTCTGTCCATCACCAGCCTCCTGCTGATAAGGTGAATTGTTGTTTTTGTGTATATCTGCAACATGGTGTCAGTTCTATAAAGTTGGAAGCCTGCAGTTTTGTCCTTGGCTGAATTTTACTACAATTCCCAAAGCAATGCAAATTTGACTTTAAAGGCATAGTTCAAGATTTTTTCGAAAGATTTTAGAAGGAACCGAGCAGGTAATGTCTTATATGAACTAAATAACTCTCTCTGCATTTTCAATTAGTATAAATTTAGATCAGTTGGTCCCAGAGACAAAAGCTAACAGTTCATTCCAGAAGAACCAAGCCTAAAGGAAATTTATACCATTTGAAAACAACTGAAATCTTAATGACATTAGACGATAACTGCTCACAATATTTTAATAAAACCTCATTTCAAAAATTCTAAACTTTCCCCTTAATAAAGAGATACACATTCAATTATTGTCAGTCCATTTACCAGTTATTTTTCTGGCCAAATATTTAGATATTACTTTAGAGAGAATCCTAACATTGCTGTCCAACTTACAAAAGAAATGAAAACGGAAACCTTTTTGTCTTCTGTAGCGCTATGAGCATTTAATTTCCATTAGTGGCTTCAGTAACCAATACTCACCCATTGAAATTTTGGCTTTCTTCATCCTATTATGAATAATTGGACAAAAACAAGAAAGCAAAAAAAACCCTCATGAACAACAGCCCATTAAGCAACGCAGCCAAGTCAGAGTACAGTTAAAATTGGTGAAGCACTAATTGTTGTCTTTTCTTAATCTGGTCATTTTTTCTGACAAAAATAAAGCATAGAGCCATGACTCTGAATTTGTTTTTGTATTCTGTCTGCTCAGGTTCATGAGCGCAAGTGTGGCGCGGTTCGTGAGCAGTATGGCATCCAGAGGGTGGAGGCCATGATGCATACATTGGACCGGATCAACGCCGACCAAAACATCCTTCCCAACATCACCCTGGGCTGCGAGATCCGGGACTCGTGTTGGCACTCGGCTGTGGCTCTGGAGCAGAGCATCGAGTTCATACGGGATTCTCTTGTGTCCTCCGATGAGGCTGAGGAGTGGGGCGGTGTGACCTCATGGGGAGGTGGAGGTGGTGGAGGAGGAGGAGGAGGAGCGACAATGAAGTGTGCAGACCCATCTGCTACTCCGATGCGGGGAAAGAAACCCATTGTGGGTTTAATTGGACCGGGGTCGAGCTCTGTGGCCATCCAGGTGCAGAACCTGCTGCAGCTTTTCAACATACCGCAGATCGCCTACTCTGCCACCAGCATGGACCTCAGTGACAAGGTGAGCCAGCCTGTCTCAGAAGAAATTGGTTAATCAGTTGAAATGTGGATTAGTTAATAAAATTTCACCTCAGTTAATTGCTAATTTATTCTCTATTCACTCATTCTTTGCTTTATTTCAGAGCCTTTATAAATATTTTATGCGAGTGGTCCCTTCAGATGCTCAGCAAGCACGAGCCATGGTGGACATTGTCAAAAGATACAACTGGAGCTACGTGTCTGCTATCCACACTGAAGGTAAAACTAAACCCTTAAAATAATCTTAAAGTATGATAATGCTACAGTTGCATGATACCAAGATGTTTACATATTATGTAAAATTTTCTTTATTTAAAACAGAAAAGCAACAATTAATCCTATGTCTTCGAAAACCTTCTAACACATTTGTTATTGAAGTTATTTTTTATCATAATATTTGTTTATTATTACTGTAATTTTAGAACACAAAGAAAAAAAATCATATTAAACTTCAGCTATATTTAGTGATTTCTAAACTTGTGGTTTTGAAACTGGGTGTTTTTTTCCCACTTTGATGCTACAATCCAACCCATGGCTACTATTCACATTTCTTTGCTCCAGTATATGCACAATGTCCAAGGAGCAATGTGAACTATGTAATATTATATTAGAAGGTTCTTATTTAACCAAAGAGAAAAGGAAGTAAAACAAGCTTAAAAAATAAAATAGGGTTATTTTACCAGCTGAAAGAAAAGGGTAAAGTAAATAGTTTGCAGCACTGCCACTGCAGCAGAGTTGTTTAAGGCTGACGTTTTCACCTTACGAAGGTGAGGATGGTAGAAATTGAATTGGATTGGCTGGGTTGAAGCCTGCCAGAAAGCTGATAAAGCAGTTGTGTCCAAAACTAGGGAAGTAGATTAGTAGGTGATACCTGCAGGACAGTCTGAACAAAAAGGTCAGGGGAAGCAGAGCAGCAGCTATGCCAGAGTAGATGGAGTGCTTGGTGATTTTGATTGAGAAAGAATCGCCATGAATAAATACCCAAAACTCTAGAGAAAGGCTTTGGAGAAACATGTAGAGACCTCTGGGAAGATTTTATGCCATGACTATTTTTTTTTTTTGAAGGAAAAGAAATAATCCTTTAGTTGCCCTTCATTGATTGACATGCTGGGATGTTGAGTTACTGAGTCACGCAGTTTGCTGCTGGGAAATGGTGGAGATAGTGCGGCTACTTTCTGAGGTGGAGGACAAAGCAGTCCAATCTCTGTGGATGTCCACAAACAGGGTTTGGAGTTCCTGAAAAGCGATAAGCACAGACATTCACAGAGAGATACACCGTTTCACTTAAAAGACTTTGTCATCAGGCTTTTCAGATATCTATTTTGCTGGAGTTGCCATGTGTGTGTAAGGGTTGTGTGTCTCCATGAAGGCACAGTTTGTCCAATCAACACATGGTGTGACAGCTTTATGAAAGCATTCAGATAATGGGGGGGATGGAAGCAGAGTGTATCATTTATAATATAAATGAGGAAAAATAGCTGATGCTGAACATTATAAAATGTATTTAATAAGCATGATTGGCTTTGCATGTAAAACTGCAGCTCACACATTTAAAATACTTTGATTTATGTATGATTTACGAAGACTCTTTAATTTCAAAGATTGTTCATTTCATTCTTAGCCCTAGATCAGTTTTTCTGTATAAAGACAAAACAGTTTTAGTTTAGTTGTCATCCAATAGAAGTTTGTAAAAGGAGAAATAGAAATAAAAGATGTCACAAAATTTGTTGGGGGACTTACAATCCTGAGTAATTGCCTGCTTAGTGTTCATGAAGAGATGAGAAGAGATAAAAGTGAAACACTCCTCAAGTACTCAGCAAACTAATTAAGCAGTAGGATGTTTGGAATCAGCTAATTAAACATCTAATCCATCACAACCATTTCAAATATACAGTGTAAAAGTATTTACTCTCTCAATGTTTCTTTTCTTTTTTTTTTTTTTTTTTGCTTTTTGTCTTACCTAAATGTTCAGATCCTGAGACTAATTTTAACATCAGACAAAGATAACCAGAATAAGTACAAAATCTAGTTTGCAGATAATGATTTCATTCAGCAAAGGAAAAACATCTTTCCAAACCAAACCTATGTAACAACAGTCATATGTGTTGATGGGATTGTTTTTTTCTCTTAATGTGTGTCACAATCCTTTCAAAACATATTCCTGTATTTACCTTGGTTAGTTTTGTCTAAGTTTCAAATTTGCTTTTTGATCTGAATAGTTTTAACACAGAGATAGAGTAACTTATTTATTTACTAATGGATGTTATTTAATGTTATTTTATTTAATGTTAATGTTTATTTAACTATGTTTGCAAATTTGTACGTTAGTCGATGTGTGGGAGAAATACCAAGTGAAGGCAGACAGATGAGTTCAGACTCATCCTGAAGGAATCGGACCATTTCCATGTTACAGGCTGATTAGGTGGTGATTTGAGTCTCTATTGGGAAAGAGACCCACAAGACTCAGAAATAAAACAACTTTATTGAGCCAATTGTTTCCAATTGGCTCAATAAATCATACTCCAGTATATTCACGTGACTTCCAGTGACTGGAGTGTTGTCAAAAAAAGAAGAACTATTATTTCATTTCAGGACTTATGAGAAGCAGGGTTGACCTTGTTATGCATGTCTGCTGTCATATTAACATTGTCCACCGAGAAAATTGTTTTTCATATTGAAGTTAGCAGAGACAAGCTGTCAAGCTATCTCTACTAACTTATTAGTGCTATTAAAAATGGGGAGCACTATAATATTTTAAGCCCTTTTGGGCAAAACACACATCCACACTCTCTAAATTAAAAGACCCATTTCAAAGTCAGCAGTCTGCACCCAGCAACAGTAGAAAAAATGGTCATGACTGACAGCCTTTATAAGACAACTTCTGATATGGGGCTGAATTAGTCACGTGTGTTTTCAACTGAGTGTGACTGTGACTTCATAAATATTGAGCTAAACAAAACACTATAAATAGTCATTCAAGTTTTACCTCAGTTTCCTGTATGGGTTTAGGTCAAAACTTTGACTGGGCCATTTTAACACATTAATAGGCTTTAATCTGAGCCATTCGTTTGCAAGATGGTTTTCCGTGTCTTCCAGGAATGCCCATCCCTTGTGTTTTGCATGTATATCAAAAAATGTTTTAATTTTGGCCTCTTCCACATGTTTTTTATGTTTCCCCCCACTGCCAGTTGATATCTGTACTTTGTTCTTGCGGCTTGCTTTTAACAGTAAGTTTCTTATTGCCATTCATCAACAAAAAAAGCAAACAGCGGTAGTGCTATGTGAGATCTTCAAAGTTTGAGAGGTTGTCTCATACCCCATCCCAACTCATCAATATTTATGCATGGCTGTGTATAGTCTCTTAAACAGTCTTACCTGAAAACCAACTTGCATTTAAAAGATGTTGTGGTATATTTATCCAGCTGCATAAGGAGTCAGGAATAACATTTGTCTTGTGTGTGACATTACCATTTTTCCTTTACTGTGACTAATCTCCATACGAACGCGTTTCTGGGAGCTTGCCTTTTAATTTTAGCAACAAGACGAGACGCATGTGGTGTTGCTGTGTGGGAATTTCAGGAGTGCTTGTTGCATTGTGTACAAATGTGTATGTTTGCCACAAAAGTGTTGGATTTTGTACCCACACAGACAAGCTGGTATAACCTTGGTGTGACATTCAATGTCAGGCATTGCCTTTGTTTAAATAAAAAAGAGAAAAAAATACACAAGCAATCCGAGGCACCTGAAAGAGAGAAAGAAGATGAAGAAGACTGAAAGGATTAGGAAGGAAAGAGATGAAGGTAAATGAGTGGAAAGCTTAGGGTAGAAGATCAATCAGCATTCAGAAGATACCAAATGAGAGAAAGATCGGTATGTGCGTGTGCTTGCGCGTGTGAGAGACTCATTAATTTCTATTATCATTTCACATATGGGAGCCAAAGACAAGGGACACTGATGTACCTGAAGCTGAATAATACATGTAATATTAGCACAATGATTACACTAAAGTAATGAAACACTACTGGACAAGGATGGAATATTTTGTGTAGTACATGCATACAAAAGTGTGAATGCATTCTGTTTGTTTCACTTTTCCATTTAAAGTTTTCTAACTTTTTGATGCTTTCCCATATATTTCAGAAAAATGACCAATAAGACACTTTAAGCATTTTATATGAACCAAGTAGAAGTCACTAAAGCATAGTTCTTAGATGACTTGCATAGCACAAGTAAGGTGTAAAACAGTAATAAAAAACAACAAAGGGCTTTTAAGTTCTGCTGGGCAAAAGGTATGAAATGACTTAAAACACATTACTGCATAAATATATTTCCACTGAGCTCTGTGGGGCATCATTAGTCAGATGAGTAGAATCAGAAAATCATATCTCTTTGCTTTCTTTCTTTATCTGTATTTAAGGACTGAAGTCTGTTAGTTCTCCATATGTGGTCACCTGAAGTAGCGCCTCCTACTGATTAAGATTCTAATTTATTTGTAACGGTATCTGCAATGAAAGAGATGCAGAGTTTTACTATTTCAAATTTCACTTAATAACAACAGAATGTCAGAAACATTTGAACAAATAAGTGAAAAAAGTTCCCTAATTAGATACATGCAATTTGCAAAAGTGTCGATTTGTTTTTGCCACCAGAGAATTCAGAAGTTAGCAACGGGGAAACTTGCTCTGACAGTCAAGTTTTTAAAACTCTGATTTCTAAATTGTGAAATGATTAAAGAGTGATGAGCTTTAGTAAAAATACGTCTTCTTCATGGTATTTACACAAACATTCAAAACAAACATCTTTCATAGACATTACAAAATATACAGTAAGGCTTTTGTTTCAAACAGATTAGTAATTTTTCTTGCAGTTGTTTTGATACACAGCAGTTTTCAGATACTATCTGTGGAAAATATTGAACATTTTGCAAAGGGACCTTATCTGTTTAACAGACGTGCTGCTTGCAGAATTACCTTTACAAGAGTGGAGAGTGATCCTTTGGTTTCCAATATATAAATATATTTTATTGGGAGTGTGCGATTACCTTAACCTGCCTCAAATAGTTGTTAGTTTAATTATAAAGCACCAATAATTACTTGCAGTATGAGTCACAATCATCCCCTCCCACAATGAGGTCAGCATGTTGTCTTTTTTCCTTGCCTTTGCCGAGACTCGGCTTTCTCTGCTCAGCTCTGAGTTCTGCTCAATTGAGCTCATTGACCTGAAATTTCATGTGTCACCCACCCTCACTCTAACCGCAATTCATCAATCTCTCAATTAATCAAGATGCCAGGCTTCTCTCCACCTGTTGTTTCCATTCTCCGTGAATCATTTTTGTTTTCCTGTCACTTTACCTTTCAGCACATCGTGGTCTGTAAGTGAAGGTAACGTTGGTAGGGGAGTGTAGAGAAGGACATAATGCATGGAGAAGAAGAAAGCCTTCGGCTAAATAATTTGTCATTCTGTAGTAAAACATCCTGAGATGTGAGGATTCAAAGAGGCTCGTAAAAAGATTCAGGCAGGTTCTGAGGTACCTCATTACCTTTGTGTTTCATTGATCACTGGTGATTGGAATAGATAACCACTTCAGAATTTATGTTAAGAAAATCCAGCTCTGTTAACAAATTTAAAGGGTTTGAAGCTATTTTGGATTAATTTATGACAAGTGATCAAGTTAGGGAATCCATTTAGAACCATGAAACTCCCAATCCCACCCCCAACTGGGAAACATAGCATAACATACAGCACTCAGTGTAAATAAGCAATTAATAACAGAAGGTCTCCATAATATCCACAACCTTTACTGTAACCTTTGCACATTTTTATAATCTTTTGCCAGAACCATGCATATCTCTGTAATGTCACTGTACTCTTTTAGTTCTTAAATTCACCATGTGAAACCCATTTGTTATATTACACATAGAGATTAATTTTGATTGAAACTTACAACAAAAATTCTGTCTCCTGATAAGTGGAATATTACATATGACCAGTAAAAGAAGGATTTTAAATACAAAACTGTGGGCAAATGAGTAGAAAAAAGGACATGCTGTACGTCATCTGCTGTCAGTATCTGGTTGTTCCTCTTTTTGCATGAATTACTGCGTCAATTTGGCGTGACGTGGAGGCCATCAGTCTGTGGCTCTGCAGAGACGTGATGGATTTGTTAACAGGTTGTTTGTACTGATGTTCTTCGTCTTTCTTTGGTCAGTACTGCAAAGAAAAACTAAATGAAGTTTCCACATTACTGAATATGGAAACTTCATATATGATGGTAAACAACTTGGATTCTGTACCTCATCAATCTTCTTCTAGACTTTTGGAGCTTGATTTTCCAAATTAAATGCACACCTAATTTTTATTTGAAACCACCATCACTTAGTGTCTAATGAATTTATAGAATTTATTTTTTTATTCAGATAATGAAATTAATTACCTATATTGTTGATTAGCAATTTTTTTGTAAATGCACATGTATATAAATAATTTTATGTACGTCTGAGGGAACTTTAATTCTTTTTCGAACACCTCGACTGATGTGATGAACCATTTGAGAAAGTCTGGGGGAAGGAGAAAGATCAAGAAGAATGTGAGACGGCTGGGGCCCTTAATGCAGTAAAAAAAAGAGGAAAGAATCACTACATGTTTTTCTCACAGTCTAGCTTTGACAAGAAGGAGAGGGGAAGCAGAAAATGAGGATGGATTTCAGGGTGGGCTGCAGGCAGCGGGGGAACTGAAGGCCTAAAAGACTCATGTCTTCGTCGATAAGTTATATTGCTTTTATTTTTGCTTCTGTGATAAAAGAAAGTACCACTTGTTTGACAGAGATAACTATATACTCAGTGAGATTAATAAGATATTTTGGTAACCCTTTATTTGACAGGTCGTGAATAAGACTGTCATGACACCGTCATAAACATGACATAACATCTGTCATGAGTAAGTCTTCATGAATATTTATGACTGTTGTCATAAAGTGCCATTTGGTAATTCATGACACTTTTAATACAAAGTTGACATTATTCAAAATGTCTTCGTTATGACAACTTGACATTAACCAAGAAATCATGATCTGACATAAATTTGTTATAAAAGAATTAAATAATGTAATATTCCTGAAGACTTAATCATGTTCATGACAGGTGTTATGTCATGTTTATGACAGTCTTATTCACAACCCGTCAAATAAAGTGTTACCGGTATTTTTTGTTTAATTAATTCATACATGCAACAGTAAAATGTTTTAAAGTAGAAACTTAACTGCTTACTGAAATGTGAAAGTTTCTATGCGACTCTTTTATTTCCATATTTCTCATATTAATAACAAGAATGACTCCTGATATGGTTTCTCTGGTTCCAGAACATGTTTTGCATTAACAGATAGAACTGTACATTCTTTGTTTGTAATAAGAAGAAATAATAATAATAATAATAATAATAATAATAATATGCTACTGCCACCTTTCTACTGTCCAAAGCTGGATGCAACACTTGGGATCCCATTTGGACATCCACATCATAAAAAATGTGGGCTTTGCAGAAATAATCCCACAAATGGAAGACTTTTTCGATGCAGTAGTCATGGGACTGCCTGGCCCACGCTGTCTTCTTTGTGGTTCTGACCTGTTTCAGATTGATGAATGGATATGCGTGTGTTTTCAGTGTATTTGTGGGAGGTGTGCTAGCAGTATTTAATAGTACCCAGGCATCTCAAAGGACAGAAACAGAAGAATGGAGAGAGTCTGAAAAGAGAAGGTCTTCCACATAAATTCTGACTCCAGAATGAAGTAGGTTACAAGCTCTATAGATTGGGATAATTGTGCCACAGTGAGTGTGTGAGCGAGAATGTGTGTGTACGTCTCAAAGTACACATGGGAAGGATGGTCTCTGCCATCTGTCTCCCACTCCTCTCACTGAGACACTAATTACAGGACTTTACACTTCACTCCACCACCCTCATCATTGGTCTAACTACACACACTGTGAGCTGTACGGTGGTTTGGGATCAGGAGCCTTTGTCTGTTTAATTTCCCACGGTTCCCTTGTCTTTCCTCTCTGTTCTCTTTTTTTCACATAACGATCCAGCTCTTCCTTTTTTCATCTATATCATTTCATATTTCTCTTCTTTTAAATATTTTTTTTATATCAGTTTATGTTGAAAACAGATCAGTAATGCCCCGTTAGGAAGTAGTTGTTGTTTGAACATGTTAGAGGTTTAAAAACAGAGCTAGATTGGAGAGCTTTGATATTTCTGTCAATCAAGTGGGGAGAGTCAGAATTAGAAACCAGAGAGGGGAATCCTATCACATTCGTTGCCAGTGTGCACAACCCTTCATTAGCATAAATTTCAGGTCACCCACTTTCTCTGGCAAAGAAAGGGGAGCAACAATGGGGATATGCTTTCATTGGCATGAAGTCAAACTGCTAAGGGTGGTCCAGAAGAAATCAAGTTGCTGCTGTCAGTATACACATCGTGTGCAAAAGTATTCCTACCTCTTAAATGTTTTCACATTTTTCAAATTAAAACCACAAATTTCAAGATATATGTATTTTTTTATTTTATGTAGTTGAACAACGCAAAGTATTTTTCTTATATTTGTGAAAATACAATAAGACAAATGTGGCATGCATACCTCTCAATGACCTCCTTTTAAGACACTTGATTCAGAAGTCACCCATATTAGTAACACAGAGTCCTGTGTTGCTTAATCTCAGGATAAATAGACATGTGAAGGCCTCAGAGGTTTGTTAGAGAGTAAAGAGCATCATGAAGACCAAGGAATATAGTAGACAGTTCAGGGAGGAAAATATGGAAATGTTTTTAGGCAGCCTTAGGTTACAAAACCATATAAACACTTCCAAATATTGCAGAATTAAAGTCAGAGCAAGAGGAATGTTGAGGACATTTTATTGCTGGCAAAGATGTCGTTCGGCTCGGCACTCAGAGGGTGGAAGCACTTTGCCTCTGTACAAAGCAAAGTGTAGAACAAAGAGCTGGTTTTTACCACGTTTCTATCAAAACAATAACCATAAACACCGAGACAGAGCAACAATGATATTATTTAGATCAAAGCATATTAGACTGACCCAGTCAAAATTCAAATCTAAATCTAAGAAGGAATACTTGGTAAGACTTGGCAATGGAGGTTCATAGATGCTTTTCATCCAATCTGACTGAGCGCTTGAGTTTTCCTGCAAAAAGATTTCGAGGCAAAGGTTTATCTCTGGATCTGCGAAGCTGTAAATTGCAACTAAAGCTGGTTCTACAAGCAATGTTTACTCAAGATAGCTCAATTTGCATTCACACCACACTTGTTATACTTTTATTTTAAAAGAATTTGAAAAAGCAGGTATCATTTTTCTTTTTCTTCCAAATTGTTACCAAAACCTGTTGTTTTGGCATATCATATAGAATAAAAAAAGGGTTGTCATTGTATCATGAAAATGTTGAAAAGTTCTATTGATGAACTATGAATGCTCTTGCAAGACGCTGCATATATCTGAATAGTCGGATTTTCTCTGCTGTTGTGAAAGCTGTTTTTGGCTGTCCTTTTCTTATTTGTCCAGGGAACTATGGTGAGAGTGGCATGGAAGCATTCAAAGACATGGCGGCCAAGGAGGGCATCTGCATAGCCCACTCAGGTAAAGATGACGGAGGTCAAAATAACCACAGATTATGTAACCAGACAGAATCTACCATTAAATATATTGACTTAATGTTTGAATTGGGATTAATTTAATCATTTTAGTGTTATCTTAATTTAGTGTTTGCTTAGACACAAAGATAATGAAGGAGAATACATCTACAAGAGATTGAATTCTCACTAAGTGCTGTTTATGCATGTGAAAGAGCACTTCTGTCAGTTATTTGTTTATTTGCTACCTCTTATGGTTAATATTGTCAGCACTAATAAGCTAGCACATTACTTCCTAACACCCACGGTAGACATCCAATAAAAAAGGAAGGTGCTCTGTATTTGAATTATATACAAAAATTAAAAAAAACTTATTCACTAAATATTTCCACTTTTTATTTGTGAAGGAAAGACATTTTGCCACAACAAATTCCCAGGAGCTTCTTTTTAGCTGAGGGAATAAAAACAAGCACATCACAAGGGTCAGAGACTTATTGGTTTTTCACACATTTTCCTCAAGGTAAAATCTGGAGCAATGCTGGAGAGCAGAGCTTTGATCGTCTGCTGTTGAGGCTGAAGGCACACCTGCCCAAGGCCAGAGTAGTGGCATGTTTTTGTGAAGGCATGACCGTTCGCAACATTCTCATGGCGATGAAACGCAAGAAAGTGGTGGGAGAGTTTCTTCTCGTCGGCAGGTCAGTTTGACTTTAAAGCGACTTTCTGTTGTGTTGATCAATGTTTGATTTCTTGTAGGTCCCCTAAGAAAAAGGCTCTCCTTCTACACCCACACTGAGTCCACTGAAAATGAAACACATAAAACCGAGGCAAAAAAAAAAACAAAAACATGTCACTGAAGTAATACAGACATAAGAAAACTGGCCAAAAGTATTATGGGAGGAATTCAAAAAGCAACTCAATTTACTTCATATTTTGCATTCACTATATCCCTTACTTCTGCATCAGATTTACAATGAAAGTTGCACTAAACTAATGAATACATGTCTATCAGGCAATCTTACTTGCAAAGAATGGCCATTTGGAGATTCTGAATCCCAGCCAAGTACTTAATAAAGACGATGTCATTCATCTTCTTAAAAACTCAGTAGGTGTAAATCACAGTAAAGTAACACGATTAGATTAATCTGTTTTATATCCAGCTCAACACACTCCCCAAAGATGTTTTAGATTGTGCAGTATCAATTTTTCTCCACAGCAACACATATGTCAACAAATACAGATTCAGTTTTCAATAAATTCACATTTTACTCCTGTTGACATCCTTTCTTTGAATCAGATGGCAGTGCAAGACTAAAATTGCATTTTTTCCTCTCTGTTTTGAGAAGCAATTTGCTCAGTGACTCGATCTTCTTTTGCTCTTAGTATGAGAATTTGACAGATGTGTAAACGATGGTTTGTGGGACATAGAGACACGTAGTTTCGTCAGTGTGCACTCATATGCCAAAGATACATTCTTGTTCATTTTGCAAATTAATCGGACATAATGCTTTTGTGTCACTCAGAAATGTTCCCTGGTCAATTTCTTAGTAAAAGGAACATTAAAAAAGGACATTCATTACATGTTAATCTGTGCATTTGTATTTCTGAAAGCTCTGCAATAGCTGCCTCAGCTTTAGTTGTCATGCCAACTGTTAATTAACATAGGATGAATAATTATTTCAACACCTTTTGTTGCCCAATTTGTAGACAGCAAAACAGGTCTATGATAGAATGGGAACAGTATTCTGTGATTTGCATTAAAATACAAAAAACATAATTCCTTTCAATTCTACTTCTCCCCCAGATATCAGTGCTGTGTGTTTCAATCATCGTAGCCCGCATCATGTGTGTTGTCATCGCCAGCATGATGCTCATTATCATCTCACTCATCCCACACTCACCACTCTCCTCATCTCCTGCATCCTCATCATCATCTTTCTCTGGCAACTGAGGTAAAGCCACTGACCGCAATGAATCTGTTGTTTGTCTAGGAGATGAAAGACAGAGACTCTAAAATAGAGATAAGTATTCTGTTCTCATAAAGCTAAAGAAGAGGTTTATGTGCAACTTTGATAAACAAAAGCTTTTAAATTGACTGTATTTAAAAAAAAATTGCAATTAGAAAAATGATCAGATGATCAGTCACGGCACTCGTATAGAGTTGCTTCCTAAAACTTCACTTGCAAAATGATTTACTACATAGAATAAGCATTTTGTGCAGAATAGCAATTTAATAAAAAAAAAATTTAACTGCCTTTTGCTGCAAAATCAGTAATTTAAGGCTCCAACAATCTCAAATAAAGCATCACAACATCTTGGACGGATGTTGTGATGTTTGCTCAACAGACATCTAAAACTTACCCAAATCTTTCTGTTTACACTTACAAGGGGATAATGTAGTGTCAGAATCAGATTAATTTGTTGAGCAACATTTTAACCACACAGATTCCCCCTCAAAGTTTTGACACACTTGCTAAACTTTAGAACTTTAATTCAGACTCACAGAAGCTTTTCAAAATTTGGCATTTCTTCTCCTGAAAGTAAACATTAATGTTTCCTTGAAATAGAGAGTTTTCACTTCATGTCTGTTAGTCCTCTGTGTCTGGCCAGTTAGAATTGATTCAGTCAAATCTAACTGAATCAGTCCAGTTAATTGAATATTAGCCTCCATTCGCATCTATATCATGAACGGACTGCACTTACAAATTAGACACGGTCATGGGCGGGTACTCCACTCATTGGGGGTCTGCAGAGTGAAGTTCTGATTAAGCCATTTGAGCAGACGTTCATTTAGCATCGGATAATTACATTACCGAAAGAGCATACATAATGATGACACAGATTATTCAATTTCCTGGGACAGTTTGAAAATACTTGATGATGGTTTTTTTTGTAAGGGTTTAAAATGTCTTAAAATTGTCTGGCCAGTCAGTTCTGTGGCCTGTCTCTTTTTCTACTATTATGAACAAAAGATATTTAATTCTGCATGTCTGGATTTTCTATTGAGTTCTAAGTTTTTCTGAAATTTTGGATTTAACATTGAACCTAATAATGCAGTAATGGAGTAGGAAGTGTTTTTTTAGTATTCGTGATGTTATATTTAAAAAAATCATCAGTTCTATTCAGCATTAAAATCTGTACTGATTGAGTGATCATGTTTTACTTAAGGCTTTAAAGGCCAAAGCAACGTTTAATTTCTACATTTTTCCTCGATTCAGTGAAAGTTTAAGTGCCACAGTGTTAAATTAAAACAACATTATGGATTTATTTCTCCCATACAGTTGGCTAAATAAGTAATAAATGCTGAATTAAAGTACCCAGCTAACACATCACCAGCAGACTTACATACACTCTTAGCAGTGCAGACGCACAGGCACACCTATCTGCTCCAGTCTATTGATTGTTTTAGTCCTATAATTCCTTGTGGTGCCACAGAGCTGCATCCTCATTAAAGAGTGGCTGGGTTGAGATATATGACTGTTGGCATACATGACTCACAGCCTGGTCTTTACACACATTAACATGCATGGGGTTTGAGAGCACAAACTGGCATTCAATCATGTCAAATTAAGAAATGATCGGCTGTTTTCCTTTATGTAAAATGTTCTCCGCTCACTGAACAGTGAGGTCTTACCAATGGTAGGCACAGATCACTTTCAGTGTCTCTTCCACCCATATCTTTTAGCTGGTTTGCAGTTTGTTATGTGACTTATGTTGTCATAACAGGGACATTTCTATTCTTTTAGGGTCTGGACTGTTATTACAGTGTGATATATGTGTTGCTTCCAAGCCCAGCCTGCACCCCCTGACCCATTGGTGTGTGTCATCTCCATTTCTGCAAATTATGATCTGTTGCTTTTTATGATTTGCAGCAGCTCTGCATCACGTCCTCCTGATGTAATCTATACTGCATATAATATTAGCTTTGACAAAAAAGGAGAAAAATCTCAGCATTGGTTTGTCAAAAATGATTGGAAAATGACTTAAAAATCATAGCTCACATGTTTTGCAGCATGCCCTTCAGTTTTTGCTGTGTGGGTGAATTGCCATGGCAGCCAGAATGTAACCAAGGCCACATTTTTGTATTTAGGAACTCTACTGAAAGAACGGCTGCCTTGGTGAATGAATCGAATACAACAGTAGTTTGAATCAGAAGTCAAGCAGACTCTCTCTGGAGATCATCCCACATAAGTCTGCACCCCTTCTGTCTGCTGTTGCCATGGAAATATCCTCAACCATATTTGGATGAATCCAGCATAGCAGCAGGGTGATACTACATGCGGCGCATGCGTATGTGTTTATGTGAATGGGTTTGTGCATGCGTGGGTGATCTGTGTGTATAAGTCTGCATGACTGGATCCATAAACGTGTTTTGTTTGAAATTGTTTACTTATACTAAATAGATAAACGACTGAAAACACACTTATTAATAATATGATTATGATTCATCTTTTGACCTTCATGTTCAGCTTTTTTTCCTGTGTTTTCTTTTTTCTCCACTTTCTCTGGGCTTTATCGTTACATCACCATTTTCCTGTGTCCCTCATTGACTCCACCTGCCTGGATTTTGTCAGACTGGAATTGTGTCTAGTGCAGTATGATTGTTTACTCAAGGTCACAGCCTTCCACCTTCCCAAATGACTCAGTTCTTGAGGTTTTCAGTCTGGGGAAAATTAGGAGGAGAGATTTGAGTGTCTCAAATCATAAAGTTTGTGAAGCAGATTTTAGTGTTACGCACATGTTGTCCAAAAGAAATTAAACCTTTAGAGCAGGCAAACCAGTGGATAAGGAACAGTTCAGAAAGAAGAGGATGATTGCCACTGAGGGATTATTGTTTTCCTAAAAGTTACCCGTCTAAACATGAAAAACTGGACTGTGAAATGTGATCATCAGAGTTTTACAATGCACCTACTGTGTGTACCTAGAGAGTCTGTTTCTGGTTGTGAGTGGATTTGAGTCTTTGTTATGTTTACTGGGGCTATGGTAATTTGCCCGTGTCATTTAATAGGGGAAATGATGGAAATTAATCCTGCTCCATTTTTCATATGTTTGTGAAAAAGCATTGCTAATTAAACACTGATGAATTTGCTGTAATGAATGATGGATGCTTAAGAGGGGAGGGTGAAGATAAAGAGAATGTTGTGCTATTACAGGAGTGATTCTGTAGTCTCTTCTACAAATATTTCAAGTTGGGTTTGTTTGAGTTATGTGTAAGTGCTGCATACAGTATTTGTTTTAAAATTTAGAGTTTGACATGTCTGACACCTTTTGCACAATTCTGGCTTTGATTCTCCTCGTTGCTGTTTATATTGTATAAAGCTACCATGTTCACAGCTGGACGTTTTTGTCCCACTACTCTGTCCTCCCTTATAAATGTGGGTATTTATTATGCAGATTAACAAAATTAAGCATAATTGAGCATAATTTTGACTGCATGATAGTCGTAAAGTGCTTCCAATTCAATCCTTTGCATTTGTGGAATATGCATTAACCCGCATTAGGGGGATAAATACAGCATCTTGTCAACATTAGGACCAGATGTGGCCAGAGACAAATTCACAGCAATATGCAGAGGGACAATGCTACACTTTCCCACAGTAATCATGGATGTCTGGTGAACCTTGTTCCGAGGGTCAGGTTGGAACACAGAGGAGACTTTTTTTTATTGTTTTTTATGAATTTTGTAATACTTTTTTTTTAAATATGCATTATAATTAATTCTGACATGACTTGAAATACAAGTCAGCTGTTGACAATTTCAGCATTTTGCACTTACTTTCTTGCCAATGGCTGCTGTATTTGACTTTTTTAAAAAAATATGTTTTTTACATATTGGTTAAAATTATCATTGTGTTGTGACAATATAAGACAGATAATGTGTGAAAAAATTAAGCTCCTCTGCCTTCTTTCAGTATGCCCACAAACTGCAGATATACACCACTCAGTAGAAAACAACCAATCAGAGTCGGGAGGAAGGTCTTAGTGCTTTCAGTCATTCTCATGCTCACACTCTTCCCCTTGCTTTTTTCTATGCTACAGCTGGTTCACCACAACATAACCTGCCATGAGGCCTCAGACCATTTAGCATATAGACACCGATGACTGCAGAAAAATGGTTTCCTGGAATGGAAAGTCACTTCTCCGTCATTAGCACGTTGTACACAAGCATGACTGACAGCACTAAGACACTCCTCATGGCTCTCAATGGTTGATTTTGACCAAGAGTGGTGCATTTTTGCAGACGACAGTAGTAGCATTGGAAGGAGGTGGACGGTGGCTCAGGAGACAGAAGTTTGTCCTGTAATCAGTGGGTTGCCGATTTTCTATCTGTATTGGTAAATTGTTCCACAAAATTGCTCCAGGCACACCTGCATTAGTAATCCAAACAATGACATTTTAATCCTGGTCATACTGAATTTTAGCTTTTAGGGAAATGGCTTTCTAAAATATACTGCTCAAAAAAATAAAGGGAACACTTAAACAACACAATATAACTCCAAGTAAATCAAACTTCTGTGAAATCAAACTGTCCACTTAGGAAGCAACACT